>JAJJMA010167398.1:0-15835 GCA_023529015.1 Papaver nudicaule | reverse complement strand
TGAGATTAATACAAAATAATGTATTTCTTTCTTACTAGTTAAATAATCTCACTAAAGGAGAAAGGCGTATTTCCAACACTAGAGGTTTAGTGAAAACCCTTGGGGTATGTTTGAATATTTGGTTTATAGCTGACCAAATTTATCTACATCAGACCAAACGGGTTGTTCATTTCCAAACCCCCTGATAAACTAATACCACAATTAGTTCCTCGACTTTATTATCCTCGAAGTTGTTCCAAGTCTATGGAGAGTGAAACTCTTTCGGCGACAATAAGAGTATCTAATGATTAAAAAACAAATAAAAATCCCACCCAATGCAAGTGGCTACGAGTTTCGAGCTTAGGTCATTGTTATCATCGTCCAGCTTTACCACATTTAAAAAAAAATGTATGTGAATCATTTTTTATTTAAAAAGAATACTTACTGGATGAACTTATTTGAGTTTTGAGTGTGATCAGTAAAATCATGTTGAGAGAGTTAATGATCGACAATTTGAAATTACTATCCAAATTTAGTGTAGCTTGTCAAAGGAGATCAATCAGAATTTGGATTGAAATCTGCCATAACAGTCATGCATAGTACGGAGATTGCAAAACCTCGACCCTCCTCACAAATACGCAACTGGTGGCTTTTAGTTGTACCTCTTACTCTGAATCTGGGAAAGCTTTTGATCGATCCTTCAACTACAGCTTAAGAACGATTGTATCCTCATGGACTCATGGGACACTCATTTCAATTAGGAAAATACATTAAAGATCTAACAATCTTTCTTTGGTGCGATACAACCTATAAGGCATGAGTCAAGGGATGACAAATACTCAGTTAACAAAACACAATATTTCATTTATTTTATAGGAAAAACCATGAAAAATCGTTATGGTATGGCTCTTCGACCATGATAACTCGGGTTTAGCTGAAGAAATTTATTTTTTAATTCTTAGAACTTTTTTGGGTTTTTAGAAATCTTAGATGGAGTAGAGATCAAGTAAGCCCACCCCAAAATGAGTAATCTTCTATTCCGACTTCCCCAAAGCTTCTGGTAGTTCAGCCGAGACAACAACGAGTTCTTTGCCCCGACGGGGATGGAGCGATAGGAGTTTTGAGAATCCAATAGAAGGTCACGGCGAGACGGGGCGTTATTATACGATAGGTGTCAAGTGGAAGTACAGTGATGTATGCAGCTGAGGCATCCTAACAGACCGATAGACTTGAACCTTGTTCCTACATCACCCGATCAATTCGATCAGGCACTCGCCATCTATTTTCATTGTTCAATTCTTTGACAACACAGAAAACCATTGTTCAACTCTTTAGGGACAGAGCTACAGCCAAGGTAAGGATGGCCCCCGCCCCCCTATTTTCAAGAAATTCTTTAAAACTCCTTTCATTTTTCATATATTTATAAACAAATATAGGGACAAACCCCCCCTAAAATGTAGTATTTATAGTTTAGCTCCCCTTGGGAAAAACTCCCTGCAACTCTTTGACAACATGAAAAACCAAAAGCTCTACCCTCCCTCTCTATCCAAAGGATGGAAGGGCAGAGGCCTTTGGTTCCCTCCGATCAAGAATTGGGGCCACACAATCACGACCAATATTTATTGATAAAGATGGTTGTGACGATTAATGATGATGGAATAATTAGCTTTATTATAGGGTAAGGGCAATATAGCAGTTCCTCCAAATTTAGACACCCCATATATAAAGAGGTATGGAATATAAGTACACTGTTTGTTTTCTCTAACGAGCAAGAATGTCAAAAAAAAAATAAAAAAAAAATTGTGGCATCAAAGTGGAATCACCTCCCTTCCACACTTGTGAGGTATAGTGTCAAATAGTTATGGACTCCTCTATAAATTCATCAACTAGTAAACGAACTTGAACACATTCGAAAGAACAGAAAACATTTGAGAACAAAAGTGATCATAATCAAAAGAAAGAGATACGCATCATTGTGGTGTCATGATGAAGAGCAGCTTGCATCATTTGAGTACTAAAATAGGTTCTCTTTGTAGCTGTTCGTGCATTAAACTAACTTGTCTAGGAAAATCTTTTCGTTCTTTTATCCCTTGTCTTTACTGTCACTTGATCTTGAACTTCAAATCATTTTGGTTTCAGCTTTGTTATTTTATTTGTGTTTCCATCATGGGTTGTTTAACTCTGAGTGTTTTTAAACCAAGAACATCATCAAGTAGTAGTAGCCCGGGTTCATTTGGTCCCCAGGGGTATCTTGATATGTTCTTTACATCAGTGTCTGCTACGACAGTTTCAAGTATGTCGACCGTCGAAATGGAGGTTTTTTCAAATAATCAACTTGTTGTTTTGACTGTTTTAATGTTCTTAGGAGGTGAAGTCTTCACTTGTTTTCTTGAACTTCAAGTAGAGAAATCTAAGTTGATCATCGAAAGAAATAAAAAGGAAGGGAATAATACTAATAGTGTTGTTCATGATGATCCACAGGTTGAGTTGGAAGAACTAGAAAGTAATGGATCATATGAGAAAAACAGTATATGCAGCTACCGTATTAACGTTAGCGACAACGTAATCCAGTCTATAACTCATTCTGGTAACACCAGTGATGAGGATATGAAGTATAATTCTGTCAAGTACTTAGGTCATGTACTTCTGGGGTACCTCATAGCGTTTCTAGGGGGTGGTTCTATACTAGTTTATATTTACATGAAATTTGTTCCAAGTGCAAATGAGGTTCTTAAAAGTAAGGGTATTGATCCTCTAACTTTCTCCGTATTTTCGATCATTTCATCGTTTGTGAACTGTGGTTACATTCCAACTAACGAAAACATGGTTGTTTTCCGAAAGAATTCCACTCTTTTATTACTTATAATTCCTCAAGTTCTCTTCGGAAACACGTTATTCCCGGCATGCTTGAGGCTTGTCTTATGGGTTTTGGGAAGGATTAGTACTAGAGACGAACTACATTACATGTTGAAGAGTAATGAAAAAAACAGTGCAAAAGAACCACTGATCATCTCTACTGTTAAATCCTTATATTTGGTTGCTACTGTGCTTGGGTTCATATTAGTACAGTTTATACTATTTTGTTCGTTGGAATGGAATTCAGAAGGGTTATATGGAATGAATTCTTATCAAAAAGTTATTGGTGCATTGTTTCAAACTGTTAACTCAAGACACGCCGGGGAAAATATTATCGATCTTTCTACCATCTCGCCGGCCATTTTGGTGGTGTTCGTGGTTATGATGTTAGTATCTCTCAATCCCATCACTCTTTCGTTTTTGTTACGTGTTTTCTACGAGTAGTAGTCTCTCAATCCCACAACTCTCTTAGTTTTTTGTTCCGTGAGTACTCCCTCCGTCGTAATGGTCCAAACCTTCAAAATGGTCCAAACCATATATCTTTAAGGATAGAGGATCAAATGCTCTTTAAATGGTCCAAATTATTCGACCAAATTCTTATTAGGGATGAATATCATGTTTTATTTGGGGTTGGGGTGATTAAATGGGGATTGCGGTGGGCAGGAAGTCGTCATTGTTTTTGCTTCTTACTGTGACGACTAAAAAGTTATTTTACTGTGATGACTCTAAGAAAGTCGTCATTGTTTTTGCTTCTTACTATGACGATTTTCTTATAACCACAGCCCCAAACAAACCAGAATGAATAGATTGACTCTAAAGTTGCATACAATACATGTCTAAGATTCTATGCGTTGCCCCCAACATATTGTGCTATATGTTCATTTTTTGTTAATATTACAGGTATCTTCCTCCATATACTTCATTTCTACCACTTGTCGTTGAGGATGAACAATCAATGACAGGATCTTGTGATCGGAAAAGGAAACAAAAAAGACGGAGAATGATAGATAACCTATTATTTTCACAGTTATCTTATTTGGTGATCTTTATAACCATGATTTGCATAATAGAAAGAAAGAAGCTTAAGGATGATCCTCTCAACTACAATGTCTTGAACATCACTATAGAAGTTATCAGGTATATTTGTTGTATTTTATCGAGTTTTGTCTCAATATTCAGTAGAAATTAGAGTGCTACCATATAGTATGTATATTGAAGTTGTTGATGTGGAAATCTAACACTTAATAACTTTAAGACGATTGTACTGAGGATCTAAGGGCATCTTTACTTTATATTGCTTAATAATTCACCATTAAGAAAAAGAGACATGATTTTAGTTTATAATACAAGTGAAAAGACTAGTGAAAGCTCATTTTCTGTGTGTAAGATATGGGTACCAAATTAGGTGGAGGTTGATATTGATGGACTTTCATAATGTGCAATTAGGTAAACCTTTATTACTGAGTGCATGCCAAGTTGTGATCCATAAAAATTCTTATTAACCTATACGCTTCTTCACTAACAAAAATGAATTACAACCTCCATGGAAAGCTATGTGAATGTTCCATCAATTATCATTTCATGCTCTAGGTTTCTGTATCTTTAACTTAGAGAGTTCGTACGTAAGTGTCCAGAGATAGTTTGAGAAGGTGCTTTCACACTCCCTCACGGCACAAATTACCTGCTCTTATACCATAACGAAGTGGAAGGACTTAACTAACATTGAAAACCCATTAGAAAGATAGGATTGTCCAAGACTTATTAAACGCAAAGTCTTAGTAGACTATACACAACGTTGGACTATTCTCAACACCGGTAACTTTACTCCAATGAAATTAGGTATAAACATTTCTTAAGAAGTTCAATGACTAGTAAAATCCGCACTGTGAACACATAAAGAAAAGAGCAGTCTGTTAAACTGAGTGCATTTACAGTGTGAAGATCACCACGTATTATGTTTTTATTTTAAGGATTTCACTTTTGTAATCCACTACTTTTGTCTTTAGATGGAAAGTCAATTAGAGAACTATTTGACCTGCCTTTTAGAATGTGTTATTTATTTATGTTGTTGGTCCAACATGCGTTTGTCACCATATTTATAATTGACAATAAAAATGATAGAAACCAAGCTATCCTAACTATCTGATCATTGCATGTGGTTCCTGGGTATGGAAATGTCCTGTCTAACTATCTGATCATGACATTCACCGAAACGTTTCTTTATTTTGCGCAGTGCATATGGAAATGTAGGATTCACGACTGATTACAGTTGCAAACGGCAGCTAAACCCCAGCAACCAATGCAAAGATATGATGTATGGGTTTGTCGGAAGATGGAGTAACCAAGGAAAAATAATACTAATCATGGTCATGGTTTTCGGACGGCTTAAGAAGTTTAACTTGAATGGGGGAAGAGCTTGGAAATTCAATTATCTTGAAAAAGCTCCATACAAGCATGATCAATCTCGTATTGCACAATAACAATAGCTTATTTTCCAATAACAATAATTTTACTTCACTCTGTATTATCTCTTCGGGTTAATGTTTCATATTATACGTACACCCGAGGGTTTTTTTTTAGGATTAAAACTTAAAATAATGTAAGATTTAGGTCATGTTTGTTTGTTCTTTCAATGGAACCCCACGAAAGAAAAACCTGGCTATTTTGAGGGCGAGCACATTTTTAAGGAGGGCGAGCACTACTTCAAATATCTCATCCCAGTTTATAAGGGGTGCTAAAACTTTGTGCAAATACTAAAAAGTCCCTATACTAATCTTACTACTATTATCAACAAACACTCTTCTTCTCTCTACTTCATTTCTTCATCTCTAAAATCCAAAAAAATTAAACTTTAACAACTTCAAAATTCGGAACACTAATTTTACTACTAATCTTACTACAAAACTAATAAAAAACACTCAAACAAAAGCCATCTTCTCTATATCATTAACAACAAACAATCTTCTTCTCTCTATTTCATTTCTTCATCTCTAAAATCCAAATTAAACTTTAACAACTTCAAAATTCGGCTTTTGAAACTCGGTTTGTTGATTAACTTACAATACAAAGATGGTTGGTCAAACATAATCGAACGATACTCCAATGAGAAGGTTAGTTCACTAAAAACACTATGATTTGTATGAAAAATACTCAATCTTTTCAAGTTACAGAGACAAAATCGTCAAGGTTTTGTCTTAAATCATGACGATTGTTCTTGACTGTAGAAAAATCGTCATGGTTATGACCATCGACTTTGACGATTTTTCATGTTTTTTTTCCAAAAATTTCAAGATTTTGATAAAGGAAAATCAAGCAAAAAACACCAGAAAATCAAGCAAAAAACACCAGAAGCCTTGAAAACATTGACGATTCTGGTGTTTTTGCTTGATTTTCCTTTGTCAAAATCTTGAAATTTCTGGGAAAAAAACATGAAAAATCGTCAAGGTCGATGGTCATAACCATGACGATTTTTCTACAGTCAAGAACAATCGTCATGATTTTAAGACAAAACCTTGACGATTCTAGGTTAATTTGAAGTCTATGTTTCATCGATTCAATGAAATTTTTAGTTTTTTTTAAATCTTAGATAGATTGGATATCTAGTAGTGATTAAATAGTTAGTAGGGATGAAGAACTATGGATTATGAATGTTTGTTTTGAATGTGAAGGATGATAGTGATTATTGATGACCGAAACTTGAGGAAGATCATCATGATTTTTGATAATGGAGATAGAGTCTTGATGAAGATGGTGATGAATTAATAATATCATTAATTTTTGCTAATCAAATTGAGTTAACATCTAATCATATCATTAATCTCTAGTAATCAAGGGTTGTTTTGTATTTAAAAAAATATATTTCATATAGGATGACCTTTTTACTTCATTGTAACCCTATTTTGGATTAGCCCTCGCCTTCATTAAAACACGCCTCGCCCAAAACACGCCTCGCCCTATTTTGTTTTATATCTTGGCAGTATTGTTTTATTTTCGACGACTCATTATCTGGACACGAGAATTATGCTAACCCCACCTATGGTTATCCATAATGCTACGTCGGGAGCATAAAAATTGATTCCAAAAAACAGATCAAATTTTCTTTAAAAAATGTGAGAATAAAATATAGTAATATACTCCGTGTTAGAAAGGAGATATTTGTAACAGTACGGTTTCTGAATGGGCTTAACTTTTCGTGTTTTTACTAACAAAAGACGGTTTCTGGGTGGGCTATGCATGAAACAACCTATATCAATTCTTTGATTAATGGCCTAGTCATCTCAGGGGTGTATTCAATTGGGAATTTTCTGAATATTTAAGACTCCCGAAATTTTCATGGTATTCAATTTAGACTATCCAGGATTCCCTAATTTTCCGAGGTATTCAATTTAATGAATATTAAATTCCATAACAATCCGAGGTATCCAACTCAGTTAGATTTTTGTGGAAAGTTAATGAAATATACATTATTTTCTCTTACAAATCTTAACTCAATGCACAAAACTTTTGCGGAAACTTATGGATTTTCAATTTTTGCTAAAAAAAAATAGGGTTTGTGTCACCACCACCTCCACCACCACAAGCGGCACCACCACATCCACCACCAACACCATTGTGACCCGACTACCTCCGCCACCACCAACACCATTGTCACCGCCGTCACCGCCACCACCACCAGCAACACCATGTCACCGCCATCACCAACTCCGCCACCTCCACCACCATCACTAGCACCACCGATACCACCTCCACGTCCACCACTAGCATCGCCCCGCCGCCACGACAAAAATTCCTAGGAAAAATTACAATTTTTACACTAATGTCGTGCCATTACGGCGCAGATTATACTCTAGTATAATAGTTATTCATATCTTTTATAATCATTTTAATTTTTAAAAATCTTTATTATTCCTTACTTTTCCATGAGAAAGTTCAATTTAGGATTCGATATTAATCTATTATATTCCGCAAGACTTCTTTCAAGATTCTATATTAATTCTCTGGATTCTGGTAAATGAAAATGCATTATTATCCATACAACTCCTGATGGAATACACCCCCTGTAAGAGTCATCTCTAAGTTAGGGTTAGCTTTGGTTCGAGCCCTAGCGTAATCTCTGTCATTCAAACTAATAAAATCTAAGCTGTATATGTAAAGGATGTTCGTATTTGTCTCTCGCGGTCTGTAACGATCCAATCCTCCACTGATAATGTTCCCACTTAGCTATTTAGCCAATACGGTCATCCAACAATGTGAAGATTTAACGGTCAATAATGCGATCATCCAACAACAACTTCCCGAAGATCACCTTTATGTTGTCAAATGTGTCCGAGGCGCACGAGTCGCAAAGCAAGTGCCTGGGCAGAAATGCGCGCAAGACGCCTAATGCACCATTCTATTACCTTAGGATCATTAGTTTTCTGGTCACATCAGGCGCCTTAGTCGCCCCAAAGGCGTGAGGAAAATTGTTTGGCACCTGGTCTGGCCTTGCGCCTCAAAAAGATAGGGTCACCCTTTCTTAGATTGTTCCCGACCCAGCACGCTTAACTGCAGAGTTTTTGTAACTTCTAAGTCAATTGTGCTTGAAAAGGCCTTGATGTTAGGAAAGAGAAAACCATTACTTATATTCCGTTCAGCGGACCCTACCTGTCGAATCGAGCTACAGTAGAACCCCAATAAAATAATCCGCGATAAAATAATATTCGCGCTAAAATAATAAATTCTTCTAGTCCCGAGTCGGGCCGGGGCCAACGAGCTAAATTAATAATTCGATAAATTTATAAATTAATAACTTTTTGAAGTTGTATATAGGTCCCATGTTATATATAAATTAGTAATACTTTAAAATAATTCATTTTTAATATTTTAGTAAAGATTGATTCAATTGTGACTTGGATTTTCTTAAAATTGATATCACATTGAATTTCATCGTGGTAACATTAGACTTCAATTTTCTTGAAATTGACGTCACATCAAATTTTATTTTCGATTTTTATTAACATTAGAAGAGTTTTTGGCGATGTAGATTCATGATGCAATAGAAAATATATAAATTAATAATGATTATATTATTGATTATTTAATATCTCGATAATATAATAAATTTTGCCGATCCCGACGCTATTATTTTATAGGGGTTATACTGTATTATAATACAACCACCTTTAAATTGTAGTCGTCCCTGACACAAGAATATATTTCCAAGCTAAGATCTCCGACTTTCCCTGCCACTCATGAAACAAGCTACCTCACCTAGCCAAGTGTACTCTCCTACCCTCGGTAGGTGAACAGTTGTCGGCTATGATACCATCTGTAACAACTCGATCCTCTTCGATGCAATCCTCAGTTAGCCACTGCGATCATCCAGCAGCTTGGGATCAACTGGCATCATTGCGGTTATCCAGCAGCAGCTTCCCGGAGGTCACACATACCTAGATTCCTCCGAGTCCATCTCGCTTAACTATGTAATTTTCCTAACTTCTGAGTCAATTATGTTTAAAAACAACTCAATGTTAGGAATGAACAAACAATAACTTATATTTCATTCGACGAACCCTACCTGTCGAATTGGTCGGATGACTAATTTAATGGTCGGATTGGTCCACACACACAGACACCACATCTCTTGAAGAAGGAGCTACGTGAGGCCAAAGGGGGATAGTTATCCCCTCTAAAAATTTCGAAATTATGATTTTAGCCTTAGAAAATCTAATTTTTGCAGAATTGTCCCCTTTTTAGTTTTAAAATTGGTTAGTGTAAGCGTAAGCAACTGTCTCTATGACAGCTCATTGCCAGCAGTGTCAACTGTCTCTTTCAGTCTTTGCTGTAAACTGTAACCGACTTCATTTCTTCTATCTCTTTACTGTTGTACTATATAAACAATAGTCAGTGTCTGTTGTATCTCTCATCTTGATCAATAATACAATTCATTGTACCTAGTCAAGTTCATACATGGTATCAGACACCAATCGGTCCTTTTGGCCATTAAAGTTCTGTAATATTTCTTGAAGCTTTTTCATCCACAATCTGTTTTGATGAAGAAATCAAACAACAATTCGATGATTGCTTCTACTTCCGCTGCTACAATCAACCAAAACAATGTTAGAAACAATTCTCAATACAATTTAAGAAACAATCAGAATAATTTTCCTTCTCTTACTCCACCACCATCAACACAACCACTACAATCACCATCTCAACCACCACCTCAACCACCACCACAACAATCATTACAATCACCTCTACGGATTCATACAACACCACCGTCTCAACCACCACCTCAAACACCAACTCAACCACCACCTCAACCACCACCAACACAACAACAGCAACAGTTTGTTCAACAACAATTTCAGTTATTTCAACAGTTTCTCTTATATCAACAACATCAACAACATCAACAACATCAGCAAACTTTCTTTCCTCCGCAACCACAGCCACAATTGAATCCTCAGTTTCAAATCAGGTTTCCTCAACTTCCAAATATCAATATCTCTAACTTTGTGTCTGTGAAGCTTGATTCTACAAACTATTTGGTGTGGAAAGATCAAATTTCTTCTATCTTGTGTACTACTAATTTGCTTGGTTTTGTTGATGGATCTATTGAACCACAACCTCAGTT
Organism: Papaver nudicaule; assembly: GCA_023529015.1. Classification (NCBI taxonomy): domain Eukaryota; kingdom Viridiplantae; phylum Streptophyta; class Magnoliopsida; order Ranunculales; family Papaveraceae; genus Papaver; species Papaver nudicaule. Next base: position 5,382 of record JAJJMA010167398.1, on the reverse strand, counting down.
CTTTTATGAAAACAACTTACAGATTGCTAATCCTTTGTATTTTGAGTGGAGTTCCATTGATGGATTTGTTGGTTCATGTATAAATGCTACGGTTCTTCCATCTATTGCTGCTCAACTTCTTGGAAAGACTACAGCTAGAGACAAATGGATTCATCTATCTAATGTGTTTACACAACAATTCTTTGCAAGGAAGTCTCAGTTACGTACTCAATTACAGTCTATCAAGAGAGGTAATACATCAATTTTGCTATACTTACAACAGATTAAGTCCATTTCTGATTCCTTAGCTGCAATTGGAGAACCAGTTTTGGACTCAGATCTTGTTATGCACACCTTATCTGGTCTTGGAAGAGAGTATCATCAGCTAGTCATTACCTTACAGAATAAAAAGAATCCAATTCCATTCTGTGAACTACAATCTAGACTTCTCAACCATGAGCAATGGCTCAAAGATCAACAAGAATTGGATTCCTACTCTTCTTTGGTTGCTGATCCCTCAAATTCTGCTTTCTTTGTTAAGAAGTCTTCTAATCATACTCAATCATATGGTGGTACATCCAATTCTGTTACTAAGTCACCTCATTCATCTACAACATCATATGGTGGTCATTCTTTTAAGAAAGGTGATTTTAATCCTAACCTCAAACAAAATTTGGAGTCTACTCAAGTTCCATGTCAGATATGCTACAAAACAGGACATTATGCAAATAGATGTCGTTTTAGATATGCTACATCAAGGAAAGGAACACCTCCAGTTCAGAAAGCATTTGCTGGAATTACAGCTCCACCTACTTCATTTTTTACTTCTGATTCTCATCCTTGGATGGCTGAAGAGCAAGGTTTGAGTCATCATACTACTTCTTCTGGACATTGGTCTCACACTGAGAATGGACCTGTATGGATTCCTGATAGTGGTGCTACCAGTCATATGACTAATGACTCATCTCTTTTGAATGAAACTTAGGAGTTTCAAGGAGATGAACAAGTTATGATTGGTGATGGTAAGTTTCTCAAGATCTCTTTAACTGGTTCAACTGCTTTAACACCTTGTTCTAGTTCTCAGTCTTTTATGCTTGATAATGTGCTTTTTGTGCCAACTCTTAAGCATAACTTACTCTCCATAGCTCAGTTTACAAGGGAAAATAACTGCTCTTTTGAATTTTTTCCTTGGGGTTATGAAATAAAGTGTATTCACAGTAAAAAGGTGCTAGCAAAAGGAGAGATGAAGAATAATTTGTATCCAATTCAACATGCTCAAGCTAAACTAGTGGAATCTGCAAGTGCAAAAGCTTTCACTTCAATTGTTGCTTCTCCTCATATGTGGCATCAAAGACTTGGACACCCTGCAGAACAAATTGTGAAGACACTTCATTCAACTGATCAAATAAAGTTGTCTAATAAAAAGTTTGAATCTGTTTGTCCTTCATGTCAGTTAGGCAAAAGTACTAGTTTGCCTTTTTATCCCTCTACTAGCAGATCATGTAAGCCTTTGGCTCTTGTGCATTGTGACATCTGGGGTCCTGCACCTATTCTGTCTCATTCAGGATATAGATATTTCATTTTATTCATTGATGATTATAGCAAATTCAATTGGATATATCCTATGAGAACAAGAACAGATAGTCTTGTATGCTTCAAGCATTTTAAGAGATCAATGGAATTGTTACTGAATTCTAAGATTGTTGAATTTCAATGTGATGGTGCTTTTGAACTTGTTAAAGGCATGTTCAGAGAATTCTTAGATGAGAATGGAATCACTGTAAGGATCTCTTGTCCTGATCTACATCAACAAAATGGAGCTGCAGAAAGAAAAATTAGACAAGTCACTGAAATGGGTAACACATTACAATTTAAAGCTGCAATGCCTAAAAAGTTCTGGTATGATGCTTTCTCTACTGCTGTTTATCTCATTAATAGAAATCCAACTAAGCTGCTGCAGTTTAAATGTCCCTATGAAGTCTTGTTTGATAAATCTCCAGATTATTCTTTTCTGAAAGTTTATGGTTGCTCTTGCTTTCCTAACATAGTTCATCAGAGACAAGACAAACTAAGTCCTAGAGCTGCTGCTTGTGTGTTCATTGGCTATAGCAATTTTCACAAGGGATATAGATGTTATGATCCATCTTCTCATAAAATTTATACAACTGTAAATGTTGTTTTCAGTGAATCAGTTTTTCCATATGCTCCTTCTGTGTTACCAACATCTACTTCTTCTACAGCTGATATGACACATGACTTGTCTTTAGTTCAGACTGATAATTCTGCTTCTCATTTGGATACTGTTGTTGAACATGTAAGCAGTACTCAATCAACTGACATGGTCACTTCTGAAGCTTTGTCTTCTATTCCACCTACTCTTGATACTGTTCACACTAGATCTAAGTCTGGTATCTCTAAGAAGAAAGTTGTTGGTGATGATTTTGTTGCTCATTGTACTGTTAAATATCCAATACCAGCTGCTTTTTCTGCAATTTTGGATTCTGATCCAGTACCTAAAACCTTCAAACAAGCTGCAAAGAAACCAGTATGGGTTCAAGCTATGAAGAATGAATATGAAGCAATATATGAAAATGATACTTTTGAGTATGTTCCTTATGAAGAAGGCATGAATGTTCTTGGCAGTGCTTGGGTATTCAAGAAAAAGCTGAAATCTGATGGAAATTTAGAAAGACATAAAGCAAGACTAGTTGCACAAGGTAATCATCAGATTAATGGAGTAGACTGTTCTGATACTTTTAGTCCAGTGGTGAAAGCAACTACAATTAGATGTGTGCTCAGTTTAGCTCTTCAACATAACTGGTCTATGAAGCAATTAGATGTTTCTAATGCTTTCTTACATGGCAACTTGAATGAGAAGGTATACATGAAACAGCCTCCAGGTTTTGTGTCTGCAGAGTTTCCTAATCATGTATGCTTATTGAAGAAATCCTTGTATGGTCTGAAACAGGCACCAGGGGCCTGGTTTGAAAGGTTTAGCACATTTTTGCTTCAACATGGATTCAAACAATCTTTGTGTGATCACTCAATGTTCTATTTCACTGATCATGGAGTTAAAATGATTCTTCTTCTCTATGTAGATGATATCATCTTAGTGGGTACTTCAGATGCTACATTGAATAGTTTTGTTGATTCTCTGAAAGGTGAGTTTGCAATGAAAGACTTGGGAGCTTTATCTTTCTTCTTAGGGATTGAAGTTACTCATGATACTGCTGCACATACTATTCTTATGACACAAAATAAGTATTCTTTGGAATTACTACAGAAGTTTGATATGCTTGAATGTAAGCCATGTACAACTCCAGTTGCTGCAGGAAAAAGAGTTTCTTTATATGATGGTGAACTTCTACATGATGCAGCTTCTTACAGGAGTATGGTTGGTGGGTTACAGTATCTTACTATGACTCGTCCAGATATTAGTTATGCAGTTAACTATGTATCACAGTTTATGCATAAACCTACTGATCTTCATTTCCAGTTGGCTAAACGCATTTTGAGATATATCAAAGGCACACTTGGTGAAGGAATTACTCTTGGAGTAGGAGTATGTGACAGAATTACTGCATACAGTGATAGTGATTGGGCAGGTTGCCCTGACACAAGAAGATCAACTGCAGGATATTGTGTTTATCTTGGGAAGAATTTGGTTTCTTGGTCCTCTAAGAAACAACCAACAGTTTCAAATTCTTCAACAGAGGCAGAGTACAAGGCTTTAGCTGTTGCAGCTTCTGAAGTACGATGGGTATCTTACTTGCTTGATGAATTAGGTGTCCACATTTCATTTCCTTGCACCTTATACTGTGATAATATGGGAGCTGGAAGTCTTGCTGCTAATCCGGTTTATCATGCTCGCACCAGACATATTGAAATTGACTACCATACAATCCGCAGTCTAGTCACTATTGGTTTTCTTGTTGTCAGATATGTTCCATCCTTACAGCAAGTTGCAGATTTATTTACCAAGGGATTAAAGAAGGATTTATTTCGGAATTTACAAGCCAAACTTCTCCACCTGAAGGATGTTCAGTTTGAGGGGGACTGTAAGCGTAAGCAACTGTCTCTATGACAGCTCATTGCCAGCAGTGTCAACTGTCTCTTTCAGTCTTTGCTGTAAACTGTAACCGACTTCATTTCTTCTATCTCTTTACTGTTGTACTATATAAACAATAGTTAGCGTCTGTTGTATCTCTCATCTTGATCAATAATACAATTCATTGTACCTAGTCAAGTTCCTACAGTTAGATAGGCTTGTACTGTGTGGGTTTTTGAATGATTTTGACGATTTACTTCGAAAACTGCTAATATCAGGCTTGGACTTTATACATTCTGTGATAAGTGCCTAGAAATCTTTGGCGCCCTTCGATCGTCATTCTCTTACAGTAGTATTACCTTTCGCCATACATATTTGTGTCCGCAAAAAAAAAAACTTTGCTCCGTCCCTGCTTCTCCTTATGTTATAGATATAAGTCATGTTAGTTATAAGAATAGATATCATCAAAGTGACTATAATTCTCTAATAATTTTAGCCGAGTATTAGCGGAGAGTTCCTCAGCCGAGCTCATCGCTCCTCGTTCCCAACTAAATAGGATCTGAGGAGTGATCTGAATTTTATTACACTATTAAAAAAAATCAACCTTTTCATAATGTTAATTTTGTAAAAAAAAAAATCATTTGTGCAGTATCTAGAAGTATAATCCAAGTCAAATAATAACATGAATTATTGATTACTTTTTTATTTTATAAAAATGAATTATTGAAAAACGGTTACTCACTATTTATTTCAATGATTAACTGCAATAATTTCATTTAAAATATGAAATTTTGTTTTGAATTAATTTACATCAAGAACAACAATATTCCGTGTACGTACAAATATCCTAAAGTTGTGTACACTCCGTGTTTGAGCTAAAATCAAATATCCCTATGTGACAAGAGAGAACTGACATTCCAATTTTGGTACACAATCGAACTTATTAACGAATAATTGAAATTTTAGTCATAAAATATGAAAAGCTGAGGTACTCGAAGTTGACTGTCATGTTTGATTATTGGACGGCGACGGTCATCCTCTTTAACAATTTAATGAGTTAAATTTCTCAAAATTTAAAAATAAAACAGTCAAAAAGGTGTCAACACTGTTGACCATAGTCAGTTGACGTAAACGGCACCCATTTGGTAAAGAGCCCAACTATCAGGGTTAAATGACGTAACTTTAAGAGCAGTGCTATCCCGCGCGGTCACGCGGAACATCTTAATAAGCTAGCGAATAATTCATCCATTATTGGGGGACCTTGTAGTTAAATTCTGAGTACAACCCACTATGCAAGGGACCAATCCCCCTAGCAAATAATTCATCCATTATTCTTTCGAAACCAAACCAAAAAA
>JAJJMA010167395.1:0-13435 GCA_023529015.1 Papaver nudicaule | reverse complement strand
GGGTGTACTGTGTAAGATCTGACCATCGGGATTTTACACAGTTACATTTTGGCGCTAGAAAAGGTTTTGGATTTGTGTTTCCTTGATTTGTTGATATGATTTGTTAATGTTCTTTCCTTTCCATATATGGTATGAATCACATGCATAGCAACTCGTCGGTACTATCTCAGTTACCTTTACTCGCTATATATAGAACTCCTTATTGATTCTTCATGAGTTTTAGCTCATCCATGTTTTTCTCTGATTCTGAGTACGAGTTGAGATGTTACTGTATGTTCTTTGTTCCTCCATATATGGTATAGCATTAGAGCTCTAGAGCTCGCCGTTATATTGCAGCGACATTTTCATACTATTTTGGGATGTTCTGCCCACCATATGACATTTCTTCATGCTTTTGCTTTTGTTTTGCTATACATGGTATGATAGGTAACTCGTTATAAAGATTCTCTTGCACAGTGTTACTAAAATTAGAAAGCGTTAGAGTATTCTTAGTATGCTATGGTGATGGATCTAGATTCTCGGTGAACATTTTTTGCCATTTAAGGAAATCATGCTGTGTGGAGTGCTAGTATGCTTATAAATAATGATTGATCGGCCTGCTGGGACAATTGCATCACAAATTTCACCTTTCTCACATGAGCAGTAGGAAAATTAGTTGTTTATAAAGAAAATTGTTGTTTTGGGTATGAATTTTCAAATATAGATATATATTTTCTGGTAAGAAAAGTGTTAGTTCTGGTAGTTGGTATAAACCTCGGTTTCATAAAGAAAATTTCATCTTAAAACCTTGCTAGGCTGTTTTCCAAGATGTTGGCCGTACAATCGTTTTGATTTCAAAATCATAGCCACATAGGTTGTTTTGCAATTTTTGTCATGCTTAGGTCAGTATCTGCCCGTCACGTGATACAAAGTTGCTCTTTTTGTTTTCCATTCATCAATATTCTGAAAAGTAATCCAACTAACTTATTTGGCATTTACCCACAGTACTAACAGAGCAATACTGTCAGGAAGTGTGTTTGTCTTCTTTTACAGTATCTCGACGAATGGGTCCTAGAGGAAGAAGTGATAAAGCCCCGGCGAGTAGGCCTCCTCGACACCCTATTCTTCCTACACCGGCGACACTCCCAAGTGGTCATAACACTAGAAGCAGAGCAATGGAACTAGCTGGTCCAATAGATCCTAATGTGGCAAGCTCATCTCGCCGATCTCCAGCTCAAGAAATGACTCGCCAGGAAGAAGTTTACATAGAGGATATCACTCGTTTTGAGAATACGGAAAGGTCACCTGAGCCTAATCCAATGTTAACGAGAATCAGTAGCGCAGTAGAAGCAAATGCTTGTGGCGAACAGATTGGTGCCGGAGGATTCACCAGAGGGGAGACATCGAATGCAGGAGGAGCAGCTCAAAATGCAATGGCAGGATGCAGAGTAGCGGCCAATGTTCAGCAGCAGTTGGTGCAGGATGTAGGCGAGACCCAACACGTAGTAGAAGAAGTCCCAACGGTGGTGCCAGATACTTCGCAGGCGGCAAGCAGAAATGGTGCAATGATAGTACCTGGAGCAACTGTAACTCGTCCAGTAGTGATAGCAGATAATACCGGATCCACTAATACTACTGAAGCATTGCTGAGGCAAATTCTTGAGGCCAACAACAGACAGGCTAATCAGTTCGAAAGACAAATGCAATTGCAAATGGAGACGGTACTTCAGAGTCATAGAGAATTGATGGCGGCACAAAATAAAGGTCATGGGTCCCATTCGCACTCAACTCGCCATGCGCATTCATCTCGCCATGGATCCCACACTCATTCATCTCGCCATGAGTCTCATTCCCATACAACTTCATCTCGTCGAGTTGAAAAAAGTGGAACCAGCTCAACTGAAATCTCAGATTCATCGGCGAAGTATGACGAGAGAGGTAGAAGGATAAATTTGCCTGGAAAGGATAAAGACCGCAGCAGCTCTAGGCGACGACATAAAGCAGATAAAGAGATGAAGAAGGACTTACGCCAGCTAAAAGATAAAGTAGAAGCTTTAAGTGGGTCTTCAAGGGAGTCCAAGTATAGAGTCGCGCTCTTAGAGGCACAAAAACACCTTTTCATGATTGTATTACGTATGGACACGTGTCTCCCAAGTACTCTCCTCCAAAGTTTACCTCTTTTTATGATGGAACTGGAGATCCCACACAGCACTCGAGAGCTTATAAGCGAGATATGGCAGCCTGGGTAGGATCGGATCCTATAATGTGTATGGCTTTCCCTGCTACACTAAAGGATGAAGCCCTAGCCTGGTTTGATGGGCTGGAGGAAGGAAAAATCAAATCCTTTGAGAAATTAGAAAGCAGATTCTTGCACGCTTTTATTCAGAACAATAGAGGCCGGCCTGGCGTGGAAAGATTATTCAACGTTAAGAGAAGACCCTCGGAGACTTATAAAGTTTTTATTACAAGATGGAGAAAAGCAAGCGGCGAGGTAGGATCAGAAGTTTCAGAAAAGGAGAAAATAAGATCATTTCTTAGCGCTATGGAGACTACTGACCAGTTGTACCAGAAGTTGTTTTGGAACATGCCACAAGATTTGCTGACCTTGAGGGCGATGCAAGATGAATGGTTAAGTTTTGAAGAAATCAGAGAGGAGGAGTTGCGACTAAAGAAGGAAAGAGCAAAACAAATTCACTCGATTAACAGCTTGTCGCCGGAAGAACAAGAAGAAATCAAGAAAGAATGGTTGAAGGCAGAACAGAGGAAGTTGGCACAGAATCCCTCTTCGGCGATAGTAGTTTCCGAGGCAGGAAAGCAGCAGGTTACCGCCGAGCAACATTGGAATTCTCAGAAGCGAGAAAATTATGATGGGCGAGATAAGCAAGATAACAGGGGAGGAAATTATGGAAGAGGAGGAAGAGATAATCGGTGAAATGGGAATGGAGACAGAAGATATAATGGGGATAATAGAAAGTTTGGCAGAGGCAACCAGCAACCTTTCCAAGATGCTACTTTGCCCAAGTTACGTGTTTCTTATACGGATGCATTTGGTCAGATTGAAAGTTCAAACTGTAGGGATGATATCCGCTATCCTTATAACAGAGGATACCCAAGGGTCCCGCCAGCCAATACCAATTCATTCTGTCAATTTCACCAGTTTCATGGCCATACAACTGAGAATTGTACCGGCGTACAGCAAGAAGTTCATCGATTCATCCGTATGGGGAAATTTCAGGAATTTCTAGAATTGCCGCCGCCACCTCCCATCATGGTCCAGCCAATTCAAGCCATTCCAGTCCACACTCCAAATGTGTACGAGGTTAAGGTTGAGCGAGATTTAATGGAATTAGATTGCTTTTCCATTGTGCATTCAAAAATTACCAGGGATGAATTTCATGATAATGTCATGTCTCGAGTCCATAAGCGAGATAGAATGGGAAACGAGATCTGTAGTGTCGCCGCTAAACAAGAGCCGTTGCAGGAATGGATGAAAGCATGTGTTGGATTCTCTGCCCAAGAGATTCCACTAGAAGGAAGAAATCATAACAACCCTTTGGTTCTTAATATTCAGATGGAAGGGTTCAGGCTGCCGAAGGTGCTCATTGATCCGGGTAGTTCTGTGGACATCCTCTTTAATACTGCCTTTGAGGCGATGAGAGCAAAAGACAAGAAAATACCCTCGCCGACGGTATCCTCCTATAACATTTATGGGTTTAATGGCATTGCATCTAAGCCTAAAGGCGAAATTGAGTTAAAAGTGAAAATTTGCGACGACTACTTCTTGAATACTACTCTCTGTATTGTGGATGTTGACTCGTCGTATGCTGCAATTCTGGGGAGACCATGGCTCCACAGTTTAAAAGGAGTCCCTTCCACTTATCATCAACGCCTAAGGTTCCCCACACCATTTGGAGTCGCCGAGTATGTTGGAGATTTATCAGTGGCCAAGGCGTGCAATTCAGCAGACGTGCAAATGCGAGAAAATCGAAAGGCAAAGATGGCGGAGAAAAAGAAGCTCGACAAGGAAGCGGTAAAGGAGCAAGAAATTCTGGACTTCATCGCCAACCCAATCACATATGTGCACTCAACAAACGCAATAGAAGGCTCGGGAAAGTCTGAGGATCAAAGCTTATAGCAATTAAAGGAACCATCGCCGATGGGAGAGCCAGAGTTACATTTCACGGCGGTGGAACCTACAAAGGATATTAATATCGGCGATGATAAGGACCCAAAGATGGTAAAAATTGATACTCTACTAAATGAAGACGAGTCGGCGAAGTTACAAGCACTACTCAAGGAGTATGTTGATGTCTTTGCTTGGGGCATGAATGAGATGCCAGGGATTGACCCGGCGATAGCATGTCACAAACTCGATATTGATCCAAAGGTCAGACCATTCAGGCAAAGAATAAGGAAATTGGCTCCAGCTTATAAAGAGGCTGTGGAGGCAGAAATTGACAAAATGAGGGCGTCTGGTATAATAAGACCAGTGCAATATCCACAGTGGATAGCCAACATGGTTGTGGTGCCAAAGAAGAACAAGGGAGTAAGGATCTGCATTGATTTCAGTGACCTTAACAGAGCTTGTCCCAAGAATAGTTTCCCATTGTCGAGTATTGACCAGACTGTGGACGCTACATCAGGTCATGAGTTGCTGTCATTTATGGATGGTTATTCAGGATATAACCAAATACCTTTGGCGGAGGAAGATCAGAAGCATACAGCTTTCTTCTCCACTAAGGGGTTATTTTGTTACACCCGGATGCCGTTTGGATTGAAGAATGATGGCGCCACTTATCAAGAGATGGCACAGAAAATGTTTGAGAAATAGATTGGGAAGACGATGGAAGTCTATGTCGACGACATGCTTGTCAAGAGTAAGAAGAAACAAACTCATGTGGAAGACCTAAGAGAAATATTTAACCATATGCGGGTTACTAAGCTCAAAATCAATCCAGCAAAATGCGTTTTCGGCGTGACTTCAGGAAAGTTCTTGGGATATGTCGTCACCAAGAAGGGAGTGGAAGCTGATCAAGCCAAGGTTAAAGCAATCATAGAGATGCCCTCGCCGGTCACTGTAAAAGATGTTATGCGACTCAACGGGACTTTGGCGTCTCTCAACAGATTCATCTCCAGATTCTCCGATAAGTGCAAGCTGTTTTTCCAGACGTTGAAGAAAGGAGAAAAGTTCAACTGGACTGAGGCACATGAAGCTGCATTTCAGGGTATTAAAAAGTATCTCGCTACTCTCCCAGCAATTCAGCCACCTGAGCACGGCGAGGAACTCAGAGTATATCTCGCCGCTACACCTTTTGCTATAAGTGCAGTGCTTGTAAGAACCAAAGGTGGAGAAACACCTATATACTATATCAGTCGAACGTTACAAGGAGCAGAGAAGAATTATACCAAAATAGAGCAGTTGATTCTGGCTTTAGTTTTCGCATCTCAGCGATTACGCCCATATTTTCATGCCCATCCTATTGTGGTCCTCACCAAAACTCCAATAGAGTCTATCTTGCACAGCTCTCAGCGAGTGGGACGCATCGCCAAGTGGAACCAGCAGATTGAACAGTTCGGCGTCCAGTATGAAATACGCACAGCTCAGCGGTCTCAAGTTATAGCAGATTTCCTCGCCGACTTCCCAATAGATGAAGAAGAAGAGATAGAAGAAATCCCATCCTCCTTGGATGAGCAAGAGCATGAAGTTCCAGATTTATTGAAGTGCAGGCCTGATGGATGGGAAGTTTATGTAGATGGTTCGTCGAATAAAGAAGGAAATGGAATTGGAATTGTTCTTATCTCGCCGAAAGGGGCAAGGATAGTGCACTCGCTAAGACTAGAATTCCCGGCGACTAATAATGAGGCACAATACGAAGCAGTCATTCATGCAATGCGGATACTCATTGAAATGAAAATTAGCAATGTTAGATTGACAAGTGACTCCCAGCTGGTGATTCGACAAATATCTGGACGATACCAGACAGCAGACCCATCTATGCAGAAGTACCTAAAACTTGCTAGGGAGTATGCCCAGAGGATTACAGGTATCAAGTTTCGCCACATCTGCAGAAAAGATAATAGGCACGCCGATGCGTTGGCGTTTATCTCCTCAATGATGACGGACCCAGATGTTCCTTCAATAGCTATTGAAAGGGTAATACAGCCATCAGTAACAGCACCAAGGCAATGGGAAGTATTAACAACAAGTGTTGAAGAATCAGCAGAAACAGATTGGAGATCGCCGATACGGTATTATTTGGACCACTTGACCTTACCAGGAAATCAAATCCTGGCTCATCAAATCATCAGTCGCTCGGCGAACTATGAACTCCGAGATGGAATCTTATATCGCCGGTCATTCTCTGGACCACTTCTGCGATGTGTATCAAGAGAGGAAGGTAATAAATTATTAAAGGAGATTCATGAAGGAGACTGTGGAAATCATGGTGGCCAAAGAGCTCTAGCCTTGAAGGTCAGAATGCAAGGATATTATTGGCCTTGGATGAATAGAGATGCAAAGGAATATGTTCAGCGATGAAAACCATGCCAGCTGTATGGAAGAAGGATTAAAGCGCCGGCAACATCTTTGAATTCAGTGCTTAGCCCTTGGCCATTTGCCAAGTGGGGTATTGATATTATTGGTCCACTAACTACAGGCTCTGGGCAGCGGAAGTACATTATTGTGGCGACAGATTATTTCACCAAGTGGTGTGAAGCTAAAGCTATCAGGAAGAAAACAGGACAAGAAGTGTTCACATTCATCTGGGAGAACATATTTTGCAGATTTGGTGTACCGGCGGAGATATGTACCGATAATGGGAAAGAGCTGGTCGGCGACAACATAAGAAAGTTACTCGCCCATTACAGCGTCAAACTGGGAAAATCAACTCCCTTATACCCTCAGAGTAATGGCCAAGCAGAAGCCACCAATAAGACTATTGGAATGGGATTGAAGAAAAGATTGGAAAAGCATAAAAAGGCATGGTGTGAGCATTTACACAATGTCTTATGGTCGTATAGAACTACGGTTCGAGAAGCAACTGGAGCATCTCCTTTCTTACTTACTTTCGGCGCTGAGGCAGTACTCCCATCTGAAGTAATTCTGCCCACTACAAAGCATGAGGCATGGGAAAATAATCTGAATACAGATCTAATCCTGGCTAAGCTAGATGACTTAGAAGAGCAGCGACTGATCGCCCTTACACACATGGAGAATTATCATCGGCGATTAGCAAGATAATATAACAAGCGAGTGATTCCAAGAGAATACTCACCCGGCGAGCTGGTACTCCGAGAAGTTCCTCCATCTCAGCGAGAAGGGTGCAGGAAGCTGGAGCCTGTGTGGGATGGCCCTTACGTCGTCAAAAGAGTGGCTGGGCCAGGAGCGTATATACTAATTGACGAGCATGGCGTACAACTCGAACATCCTTGGAACGCCAGGTTCCTCAAAAAGTACTATCCTTAAGGGATACCATGTAAAATCCGAAGTCTTGGGCGGGCATAATACCCAAGAAGTCTTATTAGCTTGTATGAAATAGCAGCAAATAAGATCCGGGGACGTAGGTTTGCTATCATGCGCCGAACCCCGTTAACAAATCATCGAGTCATTTGCACTTTCACTCACTGAGTAGTCTAACTCCAGTGATAGATATAATTTTAAAGCTCCAAGAGCACAACAGCTGAGGCAAAATACTCAGTCGCAGGCTATCAAAGCCCAATGCAGAGGCACAAATGCCCAAGGCAAAAAATGCCATACAAAACCCTGATCAGGTACTAAGGCCAAGTGCCATCTTTAAAGGCAAAACGCCCAAATCAAAAAATTAACTAAGAGCCAAGATCTCTTATGCAGAAGACTTACTTCCGTCGAGTGAAAGCCCTTATCGTAACTGTTAGTCCAACCCAGGCTAGTTGTAAGGCCAGTCGTGTTACTTGTTGATCTGTAAGTGTTTGTAAGGAAATAAGGTCCCCTTTTGCTGTAGCATCACATCGGCGGTTCCGCTGGTGTGCTAATCCGTCTAAGCCATAGCATCACTCCTGGCGGAGTGTATTGAAGTCTATGAGGGCAACCCATTCTACTTATATTAGATCGCCGACGGGCACAAGTAATGGTTACGACTGGGTTCTACCCTGTTGCTCTGGGAAATTGTTAGTTCAATTTATAAGATATTGTTGGCGGTAACGAGGGCCAGGGCTTCACTCCTTGGAAAGTTAGCTCTTGCAAGACAAGATGAAAATGAGCAAATATGCACATGGAAAATTGCATATGGGGAATAGATGTCATTAAACACAAAAACAACATTCACCAAAATAACATTTCAAAGGAAAAGGTTCAGTACAAGGACATCAAAGGTAGCAAGAAAAATGCAAGATAAGGGAAAAACACTTGGTCTATCACAACATCTAAAAAGTAGAAGGAAAGCTACTTCAACACCTAGGATCCGGAAAAGGACTCTTGGGAGTAGGAGGCTTGTCCTGATCAAGGTCGCCGAGAAGATCTGCGCCTATGTCGCCTGTCCCACTATCATCAGGATGGCAGTCATTTCTAACGGTTCCAACAGCATTTGGCCCGCCGAGATCTCCAGTGCTCTGCTCGTCAACATCAATAACTACCTATGTACTTTGCTCGGCGACTGGATGACTAGCATTAACAGTCGCCATTTCAGAAGTCTGCCCTCCAACATTTCCAGCAAAGATAACAAGGGATAGATTTTGTCCCTTAGGATTGTCATTTTCAGCCTCCTCTTCTGAGCTTTCCTCCTCAGACTCATAATCTTCTTCTTCATTTTCTTCAACAATTTCTTCTTCATTCTCTTCTTCCTTCTCTTCTTCACCCAGCACTTCTTTTCCTTTGATGCTCGCTTTCTCTTGCATGGCAAGCTGTTCTGGAGTGAGACGTCTGTAGGCCGAGGGAATTTCCACTTTATACTGAGGCAGGAATTTATAAGCAAAATCCTGGGCGCCGATGAAGGCCGCACTGACAACATCATTCTTATGACGCTCCTCCCAGTATTGGACATCATCCTTGGCCTCGGCGAGTTCAATTTGAATACTATCTCGGGCACTCTCCAGCTCTTGAATCTTGCCAGCACAAGAGGCATGGTCAAGAAGTCGCTTGTTCAGATCGGCGAGTTGGCCAGCACAGGAATCATTCTCTTTGAGCTTTTCAGACAACTCATCTATCTTGCTGGGGCAAAGCTTGTGCTCCTTCAGCTGATCAGAAAGATCTTGGACCTTCATCTCCAGCTCATCACAACCTTTGATGACCTCCTGATTCTGGTCTGCTTCATTCTTTAGCTTCTGAATGGTTGCTGAGGCAAAGAGAAAGAATGATATGATGAGGAAGATGGAAAATAAACATAAGCATGATAAGTCATGAGTAAATCCTATAAAAGCTACCTTCTAGGTTGCGTACATGATCTCGCATACCCTCTTGTGCTTCCCTAAACTGAGTCATATGAAACTCGAAGTTTTTGTTAGCACACGAACCTAACATTTGTTCTATTCGGCGATGTTGGTCAGAGCATTGCTGGTATAACTCAATCGTCAAGGTTTCCTGTCTCGCCGCTGAATCTTTCCAACGTTGAATCTGAAACTCGACGATTTCTTTTTCGGTACTCAGGCCAATAATCTGAGAAGCTAATTTATCAGCTCTGGACTTCTCTTCTTTCCAAAGGAAGGAAGCTCGCTTATGACTTGTCTCGGCCTCTACCTTGGCAGCATGAGCTAGTTCTTCCCGGCGGAGTGCCTCATCTCGTTGGCTAATCATTTGGCCTAATTCCGAGCGAGCAGCTTGATAAGTATTACAAAGATTTCTTTTAATATCAACGTCCTGATCCAACTCTCGGCGACACCATTTAAGGTCCTTTTGGAAGGCGAATAGTTGGCTACACTGCTTAAGGTTGCTATTACTAAGTCTCTCGATTTCAGATTCAGCTCGCCTAAGCCTATCGTCATCAGAGGAATGGCAACCTTGGAGGGCAGGAAATCTAAGGGTCGGCGAAAGAAGTAAAACAAAAGAAAGATAACACAGCAACAAAAGACATGGAGAAACTTACCCTGCTGAGTAGTGACCGTCAGGCTTCTGTCTTTGGCCTCCTTCTTTAACCTATCAACCTCTTGGCCACGCACCACGGCATCATGTTTCAACTGGCTGATTTGAGTCCTAAGGTTAATGTTCTCACGGCCAAGTCCTTCAAGGGCCGAGCCAACACTCAAACAGTGGTGAAAGTGCTGAAGAATACACACAATAAGCATAAGTCCCAAATGATGGCAAGAGCTAGCCATGATGCAATTCCACAAAAATACTCACCATATTGAAAAGGTTGAAATGTTCCTGATAAGGAATGACCTCGGCAGCTGTATGAAATTTTGGGTGATGTACAAACCCAGGGCGACTATATTGGGCCAAGGTTTCATAATACTCATGGTCTGTGCAGTCATCCGCCACACTAAGCTTGTCAAAAGCCTCGGCGAGCATATTAGGGGCAGTCACTTGCAGGCATCCAGGTCCTTTAGCAGGCTGAGGAACAAGAGGGTGCCGAGGCAACCTATCGAGAACAACTAAGCCAGCGAGATGTGGCTCAAGTACTGAGGCAGAAGAAGTATGTTGAACAGATGGTATCTGGGGATTCTTTGAAGAAGAAGAGGGCTCGGAAGTATCTTGACCACCAGAAATGTTGAGCTGATCCAGATCCATATCAAGATGATCATTATTCTTGGGATATGTCTCCGAGTCAAGATGCATGTCCTCTATATTTTCAATAGCAGGAGGATTGGAGGAACCACTCTTTGTAGATTGGTCGACGGGCATGTTGGAATTATCCTCTACCGGTTGGTCGACGAGCATGCTGGAGTTACCCTTGGCAGATTGATTGGCGAGAGATTCAAGATTTTCTTGGCTAGAATCAGCCTCCTTAGCTAATTCAGAAGAAACTGGAGGAGGAGGCAGATTCTTGGCAGCGAGTTGCCGGAGTTCTTCAGCTATCTCGGCGGGAGATGGCCTAGGTTTCTTTGGGCGCTGCAAATCGAATATCATCAAAGATACATCTATCAGATCTCGGAACAAGCAGAGGCAAATATAGATATATATTTTAAAAATATATTGGCACATATTTTTAAAATAAGTTTAAGTAAAATGCTTGTTTCAAGATCTTCAGTTGGATCTTTGCTAACACGGAAATAACTCTAGCAAGAACATAGATATATATTTACCTGAGAGGCACCGGCGACAGTAGTATCTTCTCGCCCTCTCTTTGTCCCAGCAACTGCATCAGCCGAAAGTTTGACATAACCTTTATCTTCTGTCCTGAGAAATTTGCCATCCTCATCCTTGGCATATTTATCAGCATCAGGCCAGACTACGTTCCAGAAGGTATGC
This sequence comes from Papaver nudicaule, assembly GCA_023529015.1. Lineage (NCBI taxonomy): Eukaryota > Viridiplantae > Streptophyta > Magnoliopsida > Ranunculales > Papaveraceae > Papaver > Papaver nudicaule. Next base: position 2,079 of record JAJJMA010167395.1, on the reverse strand, counting down.
TTGGCAAGATGGGCATGTTCAGGCAAAAAAGATTCTCGGATCTTGGTCGTGTCATCATCCTCCCAGCCGAGTAGCCAAGGACCGTCAACGAGACAGGGAAGATTGGAAAAGTCGCCCTCAGAGCTGTGGCGAACGGATGGTTTGTCCTTAGTACTTGTGATCTCGACGTCGGCGAGTAACAAGTCTGTAGCAGGTTTTGGGGCAAATCGAATAGCCCAGGGATCAGTTTTTCTGTTGCAAGAAGCCACAGAATATTGTTCAAGAAATTTCTTCAAAGTAAACTCCTCAGGCTTGTGAGCTTCCAAGTCGGCGAGCGAGGGATAGTTTGTTTTGCCCTCTCGGCGCAGGCTACATTCATTCATCACTCGGATAGCATTACCCGTTAGCTGGAAGGGACTTCTGTTAATCGCCGCAAGAAGATCAACGATAAAAGTATTATTCGGGTTGTAAAGAGGAAACTTTAGCCCAGCCTTCAGCTGACCAAAGGCGACGGCAGCCCAGGTATTACTTGTCTCGGATCGAAGAAGATCGTCGACAGATAATAGATCAGATGCCTTCTTTGTCTCAGGCAGGGAATGGATTTTGGGGTTGAGATATTCTACCTTGTAATGAGCACAATAGCCAGGCCAATTGGTATTCCAGTGTGGCACCTTTGGGTCAGTAGACTTTGTTTTGCTAGCTGTGCTTTTAGACTTGGAGGGTTTTGGAGCCATTAAAGCAGCTTAAAGATGGCCGGAGAAGATGAAGATTGGTGGTTTCTGGTGGAAGGTTAGCCGGAGAAGATGAAGAATGGTGGTTATTGCTGACGGAAAATGAAAAAAAAGGGATCTGAAGCAGGAATCAGCGTAAAGAGAAGAGGAAATCGATCTGAAGCAAAGGAAAGAAAAGAAGAAATAGCAGTAAGGGAAACCTTAAGATTGTGAGGAAAAAGAAAGAAGATGAAAGGTTCAGAGTACAGTAGCAGAAAGCTTAGGGTTTTAGAAAAAAGGAACTCGTAAAGGAAGAAGCAGATGCAGAGCCGAGTATTTATATGGGTGAAGGGGAAACTAACCGGCGATAACGGTTATGAGCTGTAGTGGAGTAATGGAAGTAATGGGCGAAAACGGTTACCAGTCATAAAGTGAAATAACGCATGGAAGACACGTGGAGTAACTGATGCATGCTAGCGGACGTGTGGCGTAAAAAAAGGCTAGTGGAGAACGTGTGGCGATATTTTCGGCGAGTATGGAAGTTTCATCCCCGGCGACTAAAGTCTTAGGAGATGAAAGAGGCAAAATGTAAGGGTAGAAAATACCTATCCGATATAAAAGCATCCTAGATGGGCTGTTGTATAAAAAGAATGCAGCCGAGATGTCCTGGATCAACGAGTAACAAGACGGGTGACATAAAAATGAGCGAGTATGGTACCAACGAGTAGGGTATCAGCGAGAGGGGTTTCAACGAGTAAAAGACCTATCGCCATTAGTTAGGTGATAGTTAGGTGAAATTTAGGTGAGCATTTAAGAGAAGTCAGAACGGATATATTGTCAGGTTGACTAGTTGACTCAGTGGAAGACACATCATCAACCTTATCTCTAAGAAGATTCTCTCGTCTATGTTTGTTAAGTATGGAATGAACTCGCCGAGGTATATGTGTCGGCGAGTCATGACAAATAGTGTCAGTCTAACTTTGTTTGTATTAGCTGTTTACCACTATGTAAAAGGTGTATAAATAGTGAACTAACCAACTGAGAAAGGGGTTGGACACATTTGGGATTGGTCTGGAGAGAGGAAAAGTATTCTACTTGCTCTCTACAGCCCAAGACTAAAGTTAGGGTTCTTGCTTAAGGAACAAAACATAAAGATTAGCAAGGTAATGAAGTGTTGTAATCATACTTATATAGTGGAATCCTTGGATGTAGTCCTTACTTATGGGCGAACCAAGTAAATCATCTTGTCAAGTATCTCTAACTCTTATCTCTTTACATTCTTTATGATTGATGTACGGATGCTTGTTTGAGAATGATTGTGTGTATGTTGGAGTATCATATTTGGGTGTACTGTGTAAGATCTGACCATCGGGATTTTACACAGTTACAT
>JAJJMA010167388.1:0-18152 GCA_023529015.1 Papaver nudicaule | reverse complement strand
CAAGTGGTTGGGCTCGGAGTAGGCCCGGCAGCCCGTTAGATCCTTCACAATTTTTCCCCAAATTATTAAATCAATTCCTGTTATTGAGACAACACGAACCATAATCTAATTATCAAACAGTGTGAAGTTAATAATTATTTGAACATTACAAATTTACAATTCAAGAAAAAAATCTTATCATCAGCATCAATTCCTTCAATCAAAACTGAAAATTGTTACTTGATAATTAACCTTTCCCTTAATAAAGAAGATGAGTGAACATCAATTCCATCGATCCGTTCTTCACCTTGTTCTTCACTTTCAGTAGAGAGAAACATCTTGACAGAAAGGAGGAGGCAGAGAAGAAAAAAGAGGCAGCAACAGAGACGAAAGAAGAAGAAGAAGAAATGAAATAAAATGAAAATTGTCGAGGAAGGGGAAATGTGTTTTCAGGTTTATTGTGCGCGTGTTAGTTGGCACGTGCCATTGATCGATCTATCACCGTGTATTAAACGAACGGTAGACTTGAGGTCAGGATAAAAAAGTAATTTTAAAGGGGAATCTTGACCAAAATCAACGGCTTTGACTTTTATGGTGGGCCCTAACGAAAAAGCTAACAAATTGGTCATTTGTGAAAAGTGCAAAAAAAACGTGGCCGGCATAGAAATTAGGTATATTTTTTTTCGGTCATTTTAGAATTTTTTTCGTACAATGGCGATTCCAAGGGGGAGCCTGTGGGGGCGCAGGCCCCCTCAATAATTCTGAAAACTATAGAGCAACCCTTGGAAAATCTTATATTTACAACAAAAAACTACTTTTAACCCCTATACAATTTCAAATTAGCAAATATTACCCCCTTTAAAGCGTTGTTCTGGATTCGCCACTGATTACGTATTTGCCTTACAAAATAAGGCTTTTTACTTTCGTTGGATTTTAAAATATATAGTAACTTAGTAATTTATGGAATCTCATACCAATTTTTGTTTTTAACAATTTGGTTCAATTTTGTTATGGTTCATTTACCATAAAAAAACTCTCTCCCTTCAAACCCGGGCCTTCAATTTTGTTTATTCATATAAAAGAAAATGAAAACACGATAATAAACAAATAAGGTAAGATTTACTGGATAAATATAACACGGCGTTGAGCTATTTTATTGATTCTAGGCAGGCCGTTTAACGAATCATTAGCATGTACCATGTAGGAAATTTTGATCACCAAAATGCAAATGTGGTCAACATAGTTTATGTTTAAGCTAAACGGCTACTGCACCGGGTGTCTTCTTAAGCCCATTAGATGATTCATGGGCTTTTGATCCCAGCTAGGTTACCGGTACAAATTAGTAGTCTAGTACATCAATTGAAGCATGATTTGGGGTCTATCATAAATTGGGTATGAGGCTACGTGGATATTATCATCTAGGGTGGAATGTTGAGGACAGACTAGCGCTAGATAAAGGCTAGTTTAGGCTTAGTCTTATGGGAGTGCTATTTACAGTTATAGCCCACTCACCACGTCATCTAAGTAGCATGTTTGGGTCTTATGGAGTTTGCTAGTTAGTAGTTATAGTTATCAGTTTGGCGCTGATTCATACAGTGGTGGGGCGCTGAATGGTAGAGCGCCAGATAATCTCAGCCATCAGATCTAAAATATGCGTTATAAGCCATGAGATCTCATGAGAATATTCGAAGTGGCGCTCTCGTTCAGTGCTGGATTACTTTATCTTCGTTGGATCATTCTGCGCCAGACTGCTAGTTATACTTTCAGCGCTAGTTCTTTCTAGAGAGAGAAGTAGCACTCAGAGAATAGACCACGCTTTTGTTATAACTAGCACTCCCATAAGACTTAGCCTTACTATTTGGATTGAAAATTGTAGTAAATTAAATATGTAAAAGAAAAGAAAAAAATTAATCGAACCTAGTCGAACCTGAAATTCATCTGAGTTTAAAAAGTACAATAGTTAAATTAGAAAAACAAAAATGAAAGTAAGAAAAAAAAATGTGGATCGGGTTGGAGATAGAAAATAAAACTAGTCAAATCTCATATTCAACAAGGTGACAAAAAAAAACTCATAGTTAGCTGGATTTAACAAAAAAAAAGGATACCTTTGAATGCTTAGGATTCATATGGACTTTCCGTTGCATAGTTTTGCTTTCGTAATTGAGATATTCTACATGTTCATGGCGCAAAAAAAAAAATAAATAAATAAATAAATAAAAAATGATTCGGGAAATTAGGAACTACGCAACTCCTTAAATCTTGTCGCGTAACCTTCTATTTATTTGCCCGGCCTGGCCTATGCGCTATGGTTAGTCCTATTTGCTCCGCCATGGCCAAGTGCCATGGGCGGTTCTATTTTCTCGGCCATGGCCTAGTGCCATCGCCTATCCTATTTTCTAGACCATGGCCAAACCTATTTATGCGACCATGGTATGATTGCGATGGCCAAACTAATTTCTACTCGGCCATGGCTCAGTGCCATGGCCACCTTTATATGGCTTGCAAAGCCATGGCCATGCCTATTTTACTCGATTTCTGATTTTCAGGCAATTAAATAAACTTCTGGTTAGCATTCATTTAGTAATTTTAATCCATGTAAAACTAGATTTTATTCTTTATTTTTTTGGAAACCAGTTAACTTCCATGAAAATTCCTTATCTTTAGGAAATAATTATCAAATAAGAGTCCTTATTAAAATGAAGCTCTAATACCATTCTCTTTATTAAACTCTTGCTTACGCAAGTTATAATTGGAATAGGATTATTTTTTCTTTATTCTTTGGAATTAATCTAACTTCTAAAAAATCCCTTGTTATTAGTAAATTTCACTGTTACAGTGACAATCGCTAAAATATCTCAAAGGTTAAAAGACTTAATTAAGGCCCAATAAGTTCCATGAATATTGATGACAAAGTTAACAAGAGTGACCATGTAGCTAGAAAAAATCATAAGTAATTCCCTGCTTGCATGTATTTATTTTTATAGGTAACAAAGGTTGGCCCCAATCCTCGTTCCACCACTATAACGATTTCTGACAAATTTAGGGGCAGGGTGTTTTAAATCGGGGCTTACACTACAAGACGGAATTGGGGCCAAAATGAAGTAATTAAGTTTCCCCTATCCAAAATATATTCGTAATATCAAAACTAGCCTAGGATTAGTTGTTAACTAGATTTTGGTTAACTTAGTTACTAGAGTTTCTAATTAGTTAGTGGATTAGAAAATTAGATAATTGTTTGAGAGAGGAAGGAGAAAAAGAGGTTTCAGGAGAGAAAATTTGTGTTTATAAAAAATATTCAAAGATGCTATACATGCTACTCAGAGCCCAAAACATTGATGTATACATTTTACGATGACGTCTCTGTATGTTAAATTCGTCGAAACATGTGAATAGGGTAAGATTGCTGATCCGATCCGAGTCACAGAGGTAACAACCCGATTTATCTCATTTTTCTGGTTTTCTCTCTCTCTCTAGAGTGTAGTCTTATTTCTCTCTCCTTCCAAAAGAACCTCCCTAATGATCCTTTTAAGGTTCTATTTATAGAGACTCCCCTTCACTCCTTGGTTGTCATGTGTCCTCTTACCCACTTATTAACACGATTGCCATCCTTTATCTCTTAAGCACCCAAGATGCCTAAGCCCAAGCCCAACTATATAAGCTTAGCTTAGTATGTGTCAAGCCCATTAGCCCCTAGTGGACTTGGGGTATCCACATTAGTCCCCTGACGGTTCGGGCGGGCGGATGAGTCGGGTCGACCGTCACCCATGGAAACCCAAGTCCCCTAACAGTCGCCTACGCTTAACCTTGTAACCGTCGAGATCATGGCCTACGTGGCGGCGCATGTCCACGGGTTACTGGCATCGTGGCCTAGGTGATGGACGGTTACACTTTCCTCTCCTTAGTATAAATACCCTCACTTTTACTTCCTCCAGCCAAGTCTTCCTTGGTTAAAAATCATCTTCCGCTCTTCTTTTACTATTATGAGTGATCAGGACGAGCCTTTGCGAGATGACTTGCTCGCCCCCAGTCACGAGGACGAGACTAATATTGAAGCCGCGCCAAATGAAGGGGACGCCCAGAACCCTAATCTTGATGTTTTTCCTCCTCCTGATCGGGAAGACGGCTTATTTTCTCACAATTTGTTTGAACGAAGCATTTCTCTTCAGAGCGCCTTTGTTCCTTTTCCCGGTACCGATTATCTCGACGACTTCTTTAATCAGCGCCTTCTGAATCGGCTGCCGCCGCCTCTGCCAGCCGACCCGACATGGCTGTTGAAACCGGAGAGCGTTGAGTGGTCATTTCCTCCTTATGAACAAATTCCTCGTCTGGCTATAAACCGTGGCGACTACGAGCTCCCCGACATTGTCTATAAATCCACCGCAAAACCCCAAGATGGCTGGGCACCGTGGGTCGATTTCATCGAAAACCATGAGTCTCACGCTCGTGTTAAGGAATCGGCATTCTTGATGCTATCAAAGCATCCAAATGTCGCTCCTGTAACCGTAGTAGCAGTGATTTGACCAAGCTAGTCACGCGCTGGGTTTCTTTGTTTCATACCTTCTTCTTTGCTTGGGGGGAGGCGACTATTACTCTTGAGGACGTAATTGCTTTTACTTTGTTACCCGCCCACGACGCTTGTTACTGGTACCAGTCGGCCGTCTCAGGATGCATGCGTGACAAGGATTGGGATTTGGTTACCATTCTAAAGAAATCTAAAGATCTCGCGAAAGACGTTCCCGCTGAAGGAGCCGGGGATAATCAAGAGAAGGGTAAAGATCTCGAAGGTGCTCATGATGATGACATAGATGGGAGCGACGGACATGAAAACGCCCGGGGTAATATTTCTTTAATTCGTCCCTTATTCTTTCGAGCGTTTTGATGTACCCAACTAATCACGAACCTGTTGTGTCTTTCAGGCGAGGATGATGCCGAAGCAACTACTTCGAGCAGGTCCAAGAAAAGGCGCTCTTCCTACCCTTTATTCGTGAAGTATTGGGCGCCAAAAATGGTAGAGGGTCGCTGGGAAAATCCAAATTATGGCGAGGATTCAGAGACACCGCAGCTGGCCGTGTTTCTTCTTTTCTGGCTGAGTCACGATATCTTCGAGTTCAGCCCAGGGGATACGATCAAGGAAGAACTTATGCCAATGGCTGTTCTAATGGCGCGTGGCGTATCCTTTCTCTTGCTCCTATGTTTTTGGGTGGACTTTACCACCATTTAGACTTGCTTTCGATTGATATCCAGAGGGCCGCCAACGAGCATACTGTCGAGACCTTTGTACCCGCTAGCTTCCTGCAGATGTGGTCTTGGGATCGCTTTCCAGGATACAGCCCAACCGTACCAATGCTCACTATTCATGGCGTCGAGGAACGAGTCAACGAGGATGGAGAGGTCTATCAGGACCCCATGGTGTACACTTATCCTCGCGCCCGTCTCTATAAGCGAAAATCGCCTAAGTCTCTCGACAATATTTTCAGATATATGGACATCGGGAGCAAGTTTTGCTTTTCTCCATATACTGATGGTCGTGTTGGACCTGCTCCTTATACCTTCTACTCGGATGAAGAGGAAATCCTCGACTCCCGAAGAGTGAATCGGGCGAGCGAAGTGGACTTTATTCTGTCAGTTACGCCTGGCCATCTCCCAGGTTTTTGCATGGGCGCGTTCTCCATTGAGGCTTATAATTTTGATTGGGTTGTCCGCCAAGCAGGTTTTGATCAGGGGGTTCCTCCTCTTCCCCTAAGTCCTCTCATTCTGGATGACACCTCGATTGAGGCTTGTTATGACAGGTTTTTTTATTCCGATGGAGGCGCGCTTCGCTGTCGTCCAGTCCCCTTCACCATCTGTTACCCTCGACCTGCTCGGGATTCTCTCCGCGTGTCTGCAGACTGGCGTTTGTATTGGAACGAGATCTTAACACGCGTGATGAATTTTTTAGTTACTTCTCCTGTCTTTTACCATGTGCCGGACAATAATGAGCTTTATGAGATGCACCGTACTGGCCGCTTTGTGCTTGAAAAGAGTATAGGAGAACCTCTGAGGTTGGTGCCTGGAAACAAGGGTTGCGCTCGCAATTCTTCTGAGACTGTTTGGGGTCCTCTTCCTTTGGATCCTGACGCGGTCGTGAAGCATAAGTCAAAGAGGAAATTCCCCCTTCCCTCCCCAAAAGCTGCTGGCGGACAAGAGCGATCTCGGGCGACCAGAACCCCTAAATCGTCTCCGTCAGCGCCTGGAGCTGTGTTGGGCAAGGGTGTTGTGGTGAGTGACCTTCCCTTTTGCGCTTTATTTTGATGTTTTCCGTTTATTTACATGTACTTCGCATTGTGTTTACTTAAAGTTTTTCTTTGCTTGTTAGTAGCCTGACGACGCTCATGATCCAGGGCCGCGTAAGCGGTCTCTGGAGGAGTGGCTTAATATGCCCGAGCATGAGTGGCGTGAGAAGGATTTGACTGACAAACGAAACTGGGAAGCGGGTGTAGTCCTCGTTCCTCGGTGTATATCCTTCTGTTCTAACAAATCTCATACTGAACAGGCGCGTTCGGTAGCTTCCTCGAAAAGGAAACGTGTCGCGTCCGTGCAAACTCCTGCTCGCTCAAGCAATCCAGAGTTTGTGAAAGAATTTGAACGTCGTAACAAAAGCGCTGGTCCCAAACCCGCTGATGTGATGAAGTTAACTCGTCTGCATCCTTTGGTTTGTTCCGTTAAACGCGGCGAGGTCGACCCCCTGAATTCTCCGTCTGCCAATTTGGAATCTTTCAGTTCATCGATGTCAGGAAGAGAGCATCAAGTGGGCCCATCTTCTACTCCTGTACCGTGGGGTGCGTTTAACCCCCTTTTTTAAGCAAAGGAAAATCTATATAAAGGCTCTAATATCTGTTCCATTTCTCTGCGGATTGAGAGAGTTTTGAGTTTGTATATGTTTCTGATCTAGGTTCCTTCGAGGGTGGTTACTCAGACGAGCAAGCGGGTGACACAGACGCTGAGGAGGAAGCAACTTCAATACCTTCTGAGCAGGTGAGTCATGTTGGCTCGCTTTGAGTGTTTTATCACTCTCTTATTGGATTGGCGTTGCCTGACTGACTTATTTTCTGATAGGAAGCGGATATGGGCAAGCGCGTGAACAAGGAAACTGATAGCGCGGGCAGCGAGAAGCGCATGAGGAATTCTCTGCCTCCTAGAAATGATAAGATCGTCAATCGACCCTCGGCTTTCGCAGTGTTGGGCTCGCCTGCTGCCCTTGCAGCTCGCTCTCCAGCTGTTAATACGACTCGTTTTTCTTCTGCCAACACGGCTCGCTCTTCTCCTGTCAGCGTAGTTCGTAATTCTGCTGTTCTCCCCTCGTTTGACCGAGTTTTCGATCTTTCAGAGATTGGTTTTGAGAAAGAGGCTTTTGAACTCGTCCCTGGGTTTTGGGTCCCTACAGCGCATGTGAGTATTTACACCAAAATTCTAAGGCGTCATGGCCATCTCGTGCCTCCGACGATGGCAAGTTGTCTCGGGGCGGCAGTGCAAGTGAAAATGGTTCGCGATCTGTTGGTCGTGGCGATCGGTCTTTATGGCGCCGAGCGGGATCCACCTTCCGAGGATCAGATGGCGAAATAGGAGGGAATCCTTTCAATTGCAGAATATATGCAGCTCAACGTCGCTTGGCTGCAGGAGATGTTTAAGAAGGCGAGGACCAAACCTGATCCCAGAGCTTCAAAGCTATCAACCGAAATCGAGCAGTTGGTCCGGGAAAAAGAGCGGTTGATGACTGAAATCAAGGCCAAGACTGAAGAGCAGAGAAGGGTTGCCTTGGAGTTTAGTAATGTTACTGACGCGCTTGGTGGGCTCGAACAGGAGGTCACGCAGGTCGAGCAAGAGCTGGAGGTGAAGCAGAAAGAGTTGGCTGATCTTGAGGCCGAGTCGTGAAATCTTTTCCCCCCCCCCCTTTTTTTTGTTGAGCGTGTGAGAATTCTCCTTCCCCCCTTTTTTTATGAGCGAAGAAGGATTTAATTATTTGTCGTTTGGATTATGGATATTGGTTTTCGTGTTTTGGTCTTTAAATGCCAGTATTAATGACTGATCTTGTATAAATAGGTGTAATATGTTTTGGTTTCGGATTATTTGGTTGTTTGTAACCTCCCATTTTTCGTAGACAATTGGGAAAATGGCGATATCTCGCGAGGAGGTTGTTGATGCAATTCATCATTTGCGTAGGGCGAGTTTTGTGTTGCCTATAGTAGTCGCTTATTTTGGGAAGTTATCAGATGATTCTTGCCTTGAGTTTGCTGAAGTGACTTCCTTGGTGGAGGGGATGAGACTATCTGGGCACGAACCTGATGAAATTTCCTTGGAACGCCTTCGGAGTTGTAGGGCGCAACGGGAGTTTTCTACTTTGAGTTTGTATGACGTCTCTCGTGCTTTGCGCATAATAAATGCATCATTAGCACGCGCTTTCGTGTTGTCTCGTTCGTTTCGGAGTCGAAGTGTCTAAGAGGGGTGTTTTGTGGCCAATGAGGCTGTCTTTTCGATTTCCGTGCAATAATAAATGTGACCTTTGGATGTTGGTTTCTGAGTTTGTATATATATATATATATATATGTTCTTTTCTGAATTTCCTTTCATCTCATTCTCCTTTCTCTTTCCTTGCCTGCAAGTAATCTCAAATGGCTTTCCGTTTACGCAGCTATTTTGTGACCTTGCTCTCAGCGCCGTCTATGTCTACTCCTTTGGATTTGGAGCGTGAGATCGGGCGTCTGGAATCAGTCAAAGAGGAAATGGAACTGTTGGTTACGCATCGGCGAGAAGATTATGAGGCTCTTTAGCAGATTTGGAATGATCATCATGCTGAGTGGGAGGCCGCTTGTGTTGCTGGCCATGCTCCTGGTGTTCAGTTTGGTTCTCATAATGAAACAGGGCTTCGTCGGCGGATGGACAGGACTCACAGTCGTCGTACCAGCGCTCTCAGTAGTCTCTTGGAAGCCGAACGTTTTGTTAGGGATGTTGACGAGGAACTTGAGCGTTGTAGACGCGCCCTGGCTGTGGGCGCGATCATGCCGCTGGTTTAATCCTTTTTCCTTCATGTAGATGCCGCGTATGGCCTGTTTTTAATTAATGCAAAATCGTTTGATGGAACATGTGTCATTCATGCCCGGAGCGACTTTCTTTACATTAAATGCACCAATTCTGTCAGTATAAAATCGTTTGAATTTGTCATTTTGCTTCATCATCATTTTTCTTAGTCGTCATGGCATCTTTGGATGGTTTGTGGGTATTAGCTCTCCCTGCTACTCCTGGCGCGCTGGCTCGTGCTAATCTTTTGAATGAGACAAAACGCTTACGTGATGTCCTCTCAGAGACCAGAAGTTTACTCCATTCGCATGAGCAGCGATGCAAGGATATACGTGCGGCCCTGTCTGATCAATGTGAGACTATGGGATTGTTCGTCGTGCGAGCGCGGATTCAGTTTTACGAGGTAAAGCGCGTCATCGCTATAACGACCTCGTGCAACACCTTTCCAATGAAGAAGACTATGTGGAATATGCGCGGGATTCTGTTGAATTTGTTGTAAAGCGCGTTGCTGAATGTGAGGCCGAGCTGGCCAAACTGACCGATGCCTGATATGAGTGGTAGTGTTTCTTATGCTTGTGAGGTATGCTCTTCTGTAGTCGGCTGATTTTCTTTATATTTGCTTAGTATTGTAAAAGAGAGGCGAGGTTTGTTATGGATGTCTTTGCTTATGTTATCTACTTTTTGAAAAGGAAATCCTTGTATATGTGCCTCGTGGGCTAGTGTTGTTGATGTGTTTTGTGTTGGATAAGATATAATGTCAAGGGATGAGAGAAGTTCCCTTATATTCCGCGGCGAGGCTAGTGAAAAGGCGCGTAGGCCTATGATAAAATTGATTTGGTTTTTGCATAAATGAGACGCGTCAAGGCGTTCTTGTAAAAAAAGATTTCTTTTACTGGTAGGGCGCGTTTTAGGCGACCCTCCGAGCATGTTCTGATAGTTTGATAAATAGCGTAGAATAATCAGTTGGTATAACGCCTGTCTTAGAGTGGCCGCGTATCAGGCGCACCACCGAGCGTGTTCCAATAAAAGGAAGCGTGTTCAGTGCGCTCCTGAGGCAGCGTGTTCAGTGCGCTCCTTATGGGTTTTCGGTGCCCAATCGATCAGGGTGATCAGTGACATTGTGTTAAATCGATTTTGTTATAAAAGGAAGCGTGTTCAGTGCGCTCCTGAGGCAGGGTGTTCAGTGCGCTCCTGTTGGGTTTTCGGTGCCCATAAGACCAAGAATTGTTTGTAGAAGAATGGGTAGGGCATATTGTTTTTCTTTCCCCCTCTTTTTTTTTATTTAAAAGGTTTACACGTAGTAAGATAGATAACAATAGACAGGTAGAGCGATTGCTCTTAACCTCCTCCCTGCCGCTTATGTGGTTGAGGTAGTAGTAGCCGCTTTCCGCGATTTTCCGTACGATGTAAGGCCCGCGCCAATTTGCTGCGAATTTCCCAGCTTTTGCCTTTCACTGCACGTGCTTTGCGATTTTTAACACAATATCACCAACTTCGAAAGAGCGCGGTATTACCTTTTGTCATAATAACGCACTTTAGTGGCTCTATAAGTTTCAGCGAAATATTCCGCCCTTGCCCTACGTTCTGCAAACGCGTCGAAATGCACGATTCTGCTTACATCGTCTAGTTTCGTGTGGCTAGCCATTGCTACTCTAGCCGATGGTACCGCTACTTCAGTTGGCAAGATGGTGTCCTCCCCGTATACTAAGGAATATGGGGGACGCCCCTGTTGAACTCCGCTTGGAGATTCTGTAAGCCCATAACGCTAGGGGCCACTGCTCGCACCAGCTTCTGTGATGATTGTGGACGGTTTTTCTCAGAATCCTTGGTAACGTTTTGTTAGTGGACTATGCTAATCCATTCCCTTGCGGGCAGTATTCAGTCGACGCGTGCTGCTTTATATGATATTTGGCTAGTAGATCAGCCACCTTCTGGTTGATAAAGGAAGTACCATTGTCTGAGCGAATGATCATAGGCGCGCAAAATCGACAAATGATGTACTCTTTGATGAACGCAGCAATGGTTTCTCCTTCGTAATTCCGCAGAGGCGCTGCTTCTACCCACTTGGTTGAGTATTCCGTAGCTGTGATTATGTATTTGTGCCTCCCTGAGGATAGAGGATTTATAGGACCAATTAGGTCCAAACCCCAATTGTGGAAGGGCCACGAGGCAACTACACTATGCAATTCTTTGTGGGGCGCTTGAATGAAATTCCCATGGAGCTGGCAGACGTCGCATTTTCTTACGCAACCCAAATTCTGGCAGCTGGAGTGACCATCGCGCAGTTCGACCGGTGTAGGGTCGCTCAGCCAGATAGACCATAGGGTTTGCCGCGGCGACTACCACAGTTTGGTGCGCCAATAGATATGGTCTCAACTTTTGAGCTGCGTAGATTAAGGCCATGCACGCTTGTTCTATTCGGGGGTGTCTTACTTCAGCGTCTTTTAACACGCAGCTCACTGGTCAACAAGGTTCTCGATCTACTCCTTAGTACATGGTACATGCGCTGGGATGGGGCGCTGATTGTTAGAATTGTTTCCTCCTCGTGCTCCCGTTGGTGCTGCACCTTGATATGGCTGGAAAGGTGCCTGACGCTTGCTTCCTGGCGCGGGTCCACTGCTAGTAACTGCCGCGCTTAGTGAGTTAACAGAATTGTACCATGTCTGCTTCATCTTCGCCTGCTGAAATATCCCAAGGCAATCTGATACTCGCGCCGTTGCTTCTTCCAATTCTACAAACGTTTGGAACTGAAAGTTGGACAAGGCGAAACGCAGGGTGGCAGTCATCTTCCCAACACAGATCTCGACCAGCCTATCTTCCGGCACGTCCTCGCTTAACTCAAGTGCGTGGCTTCGAAATCTCGTAATGTATTTCATAGGATCCTCGTCAATCCCCATTGTTGTTCGTGCTAAATCAACCGATGTTACTCGTCTTTTTACCGAGAAAAACTTTTTGAGGAACAGGCGCGCCATTTCCTCCAACGTCGCTATACTTCCCGGTTTTAAGTTGTCATACCAGGTGTATGCGACGTCGGACAAGGACTTCGAAAATTCCTTCAGACATAGATTGCCGTCTTTCGCATGTTGGTTCATTGTCGAAAGAAAACGACCCACATGTTCTCGCGCGTTTCCCTGTCCCGTATACATTTTGAATTTGGGCGACGTGTAATCACGCGGGAACTTGTAAGTGACTACTTCTTTTGTATAAGGTGGATCCAACGAGCTGTAGCCATGGTCTTGTTTCGCTACTCGGTAATGTTCTTCAATGTACCTGGCTAAGTCTTCCTCCAAGATCCTCCCAGTTGGTACACCACGATTCTCTGCTTCCTGCTGAAATTCTTTCGTGGCCGCGTGCTTCGCTTTTCCGGGAACGATTCCGGCCATATTTGGCTCATCAAAAATTATGTTCACCGGACCGGTATCCTCTGAAGAGACCGCGCCTTCCCTTTGTCTAATCCTTGTCATTAAATGCTGATGCTTCTTTGCTTGCGCTGCGAACTCTTGCCGCGTCTCGTCTAAACTTGTGTCCTGCGCGTCAACAATGGTAGATGGTGCAACTTCTTTGCTTCCCTGCGCTGATGTGGTTAGCGCATTCACAATCCCCACAGATACCTTTTCGCCTCCTTGCGCGTCGTCGGTATCACTATCTGTTGGTTCATTCCCTACCAAGACGAAGTCCTCGCCCAATGCAGAGACTCGCTCGGCTTTCTTTTGCGGCGCGCTCATTTCTGCTCGTGTTGGTTTAGGGGTGGGACTTGGGTTGGTTGGGCGGGCGGGTTGGAGGGCTTGCCCAAGCCATGCCCGTACTAAAAATTCTTTGCCCAGGTTGCCCATGGAACCCGTGGAACCCATGGAGGTGTGCCCACAACCCGCCCAACTTGTATCTTGGGTTCCTCGGGTTGGCCCATGATTCATGTTTGAAACTAAAAACCGTAATAAAATGAACAATATAAATGACGGCATCAAAAGATTTTCATTAATAATTGTGACATTAATTCCAATAAAAATAATCTCTAAAATGTGCAAAGGTAGGTTATGTATATACACGCACAAATGTTATTACAATTTATTTTAAAACAATATTTTATGATAAATCTAGGTAACAAGTAGATTTAGTTACTTCATTTATACTATAATTGAGATTCTTATTAATGCAATAATATAATATAAATTTTCTTTCTTAGATTAAAAAATTATATGAAAAATTATACTAAAAATAATAATAATACCACTAATAAAAATAATTATATAAATTATTTTATAGTTCCGTGGGTTCTTCGGGTTGCTTGGGTTAGAGATATGTGAACCCGTGCTTGCCTAAGTTAGTTCGGGTTGGTAAAATATATGCCCATAGTTGCCCAAAATTTTGAAATACCTAACCCAACCCGCCCAATGTTCGGGTTGGGTGGGTTGACCCAACCCAAGTCCCACCCCTACACAGGAGTGTTTACATAGACAGGATCTCATTACTTCTCACCTGGATTCCAAGGTGGTGCTGGTGCTGGTGCCCAAACTGACCTCAATTTACCAACATACTGGCTCCCAGCAGTATTGAAGTGAAATCATCTCAAACTTCACAAGGCTATATATACTTAGCTAGGAATGCTAATTTCGCTGCTAACTCTTAGTGATATTTTCTTTATGCTCTTATATCTTGGGTAAACAACGAGAAATCAGTGTCTTTTATGACACTCATGTACAATGTACTCTAGCTCACTTCATTAATGTACAATCTCTTACTAGTTGTCATCCAATTAGTATTTTTATGGTGAGGGTTAACTCTCTTACTGGCATGGTATAAATGCATACAACTCCATGATAACTTTCTGCATATATGGCTACTGTTTTGGGGATTACCTACACAGTATGTAATTTGAACATGAAGACAGATGAACTTAGGAGGATCCAAAAACATTGCAAGAGTTTTAAGATCAGCACAACTCTAAAAATTAGAGTAGTTATAAAAAATGAAGCATAGCTTTGTTTGAAAAAATCATCACATACACAATAAAATATGCTGCACAGACAGAAAACATGGGAGGAGAGCACAAAGCTAGCGAGCAAAAGTGCAAGCCTCCAACTCAAGAAACAAGCGTCAAACTAGATCACACTATATTGTAGTGCCCTGTGATCTCATAGCTTATGACATTCATTGATACTTGAAACTAATGGGATTTATTACAGGCCTTTGCACCTGTCATCATGGAATCTTAAGAAAAGCAAACTATCAATGTTACTTGAGAAAATTTAAACGGTGGAAATCCGAATCGGAACATGAACTTTCTCATAAGTAGAACATAGCCAGACGTTATTAGCTTGTTGCGCACAGTGGGTATGTGGCACCGCAAAATGCTAGGTTTTGTCCACCTGCCACTTCAACCATATACGGCATCAGTGATCATGTATCATATGAGATGAACATCAGGTCTTTCTCGATTGAAAAGCTCTTTAGCAAAATCATTGTCCACAAACAAACCAGAAAGCTTGTTACACCCGTAACACAAAGCTCTCAATCCTTGTTCACATATCTTTGGGCACCTTATCACATAAAGGGTTTCCAAGTTTCTGCAGTACAAACCAATAGCTTTCAATCCCTTCAAGCTGTATCTCATGAGTAGAATCTAGCCACAGTAACCTCAATAAAGGGCAACCTATTGAGATAGCTATAACTGCTTCGTCAGTAACTGCAGGCCCCGATAGATGCAGAGATTGAATCCCTCCTCCACTCACCATTGCTTTGATCCCCTCTGTCGTAAGTTTAGGCACATTTTCTGCATAAACATGAGTCAAGGTCTCCGGAGACCCAAGAAACCCCAAACCTGTTACATTGCTGCAATCTTCAATAGTAAGTGAACGGATCTTGCGACAGTTTTGTACGAGCGAACTTATTCCTAGATCTGTAATCCCTTGACAGCTTCTAAGGTCGACTTTCTCCAGGGATGCACAACATTTTGCTAAGACTTCTAAACCTCTGTCAGTAATCCGTTCACAGTGTCCGAGGCTCACTGTCTCTAAGGATGCACAACATTTAGCAAGGACTTGTAAACTTTTATCGCTAACCCAATGACATTCTCCCAGGTCTACTGTCTCCAAAGAAGCACAACATTTTGCCAGGCTTTCCAAGCCTTCGTCAGTAATTCGCTGACAGTTATGGAGATCAACCATCTTTAAGAATGAACAGCATTTCGCCAGGACTTGTAATCCATAATCAGTAACCCCTTGACAGTTTCCGAGACTGACTGTCTGCAAAGATGAGCTGCAACTTTTACCCAAGACTTCTAAACCTTTAGCAGTAATCGGCAGTCGACAGGAATAACCACGAGAATGGGTCAGATTTACGGATTCTAAATTCCGGAACAAGGATAATATCAAAGACAAATTCTTATATGAATACTCACGGCAAAAACTTAAGCACAGATATTGAACTTTTGATCCAAACAAATTTGACTGTGATGTTACGTAATCTGTTACCTCAGGGAGACGGCTCAGAGACAATCTTTTGAGGTTTTTGAATCGAATCAACAACCTGCAGAGAATTCTGGAAAAGTTTTCTGGAGTAATATCTGCTGATTTACGTAAGCTACATGCAGTAGAATTATCGATATCCCATAATGACTCATGATTTTTGTTCTGAATATGGAGCCAGCGACGGCAAACCAAACTAAAAGAACTATGGTCAGCACTGGATGTTAATCTCTGGTATACAAGGTTCAGACTGTCATCCGGGAGATCTGCATAGCTTTTCTTCTTGCAAGGATGCATATCATCTTGTAGATACCCCCTTCCGGACCAGGGGTAAAAGCGTAATACTACCTCCTACCACAGTACCCTCAAGAGCCGCAGATGGTACTTCCTACCGCATTACCCTTAAGAGCAGCAGGTGGTTCCTCCTACCGCAGTACCCTCAAGAGCCGCAGATGGTACTTCCTACCGCCTTACCCTCAAGAGCAGCAGGTGGTTCCTCCTACCGCAGTACCCTCAAGAGCCGCAGATGGTACTTCCTACCGCCTTACCCTCAAGAGTCGCAGAAGGTACTTGTCCCAAGAGACCCTCAAGAGAGAAGAAAGAATCTACAAGTACATGTGCGAGCAGCATGTGTGGAAGAAGATAAGAAGATAAGAATGACACATGGCAAGATTGTAGTGGAATCCACCTAGTGGAGGACACATGTCACAATTGTAGTGGTTAGCTACCACTATAAATATAGCTATTGTATCCCTTTGTGATGGAGAGATTTTGGAGATTTGAGAGCTAGAGAATAGAGAGGAGAGAGAATATGAAAGAGTTTTGTATTTTATTTTCTGGAGAGATCTTGAACCCTTTTGCGGGTGATCTTGTGTATTCCTACAAGGTCTTGTAACCCCGGGTGTTATTGTATCTCCGGTATTTGTTACCTATGCGATTTCACCCCTAATACAAATGGCGACTTCACTGGGGAGATCTCATAGAAATAGAATACATACTCCGGCAAAAAATTTCTCCCCTAATCTTAAATCTCTATCTTCAAATTATTTTCCTTTTTCTTTTATTAATAAAAAGAAGAAGAAGGGTTTCCGGAACCAAATGTGTATATTTGAATGAAATTATCGAACCTACCTTTTGCTTCTCGGACGTTAACTTATGACTCTGATGTTGCAGAGATATCCTATGGCAATCAATTCTATGTGTAACCGGAGAAGATAGGTGAAGCCGAAAGTTTTCAGGAGAAAGAGAATCAATGCTATGTGTAACCGGAGAAGATAGGTGAAGCCGAAAGGAGAAAGAGAAAAATAGTCATGCTCGTGTTTACCCTTCACGTGTTGAATACTTATTGCCATTCAATTCCCCTTTGATAATAACGTCACCGACAGGGACCCACCTCTTCTTAATTTGATAAAGAATGCATTCCTGGCAGCAATACCTCCCCGAACCCACTTGTTTAAAGTCGACAAATGATGCTGTGACACATACACTTTCATTTTCTAATCCTCTACCGACACATGCTCTGGTCATGCAGCAGCCAGTGTCTCAGCCGGAGTTACTGTTAATTTAAGATACACGTATAGACGATATACTATGCTCTCACCGTGGACCTCATCTACCCGGCCAAGTCTGGCACGAAGTCAGAGAGGCATTCAGATCGGGGACTCCTATGTCAGCCGAACCAACCCGGATAACTCCACGTACACCTACGACGAAAGATCACGAAGTCAGTTTTCAAAAGATGTGACTTTAAAATTGTGGTTTCTTTCTCAAAAAAATCTTATCCCGAGATTAGGGATCTGAAACGAATGCTAGAGGGTCCTCACCGATGAGGGGGGGCCCAAGCAACAAAACTTATCCCGAGAACAGGGGTCTGAACGGATGCTAGAGGGTCCTCACCAATGAGGGGGGACCCAGACAACAACCTTACCCCGAGAATAGGGGTCTGATATGAATGTTAGATGGTTTTCACAAAGATGAGTGGGAACCCAAGCAACAAACCTCCAAGAGTCGGAGATCCCAATACGAAAAAAGAAGGGGGGAGAGCAAACATTTTCCCCCCAGACCTCCACGAGCCGGAGATCCCAATACGAAAAAAGAAGGGGGGAGAGCAAACATTTTCCCCCCGAGACCTCCATAAGCCGGAGATCCCAATACGAAAAAAGAAGAGGGGAGAGCAAACATTCTCCCCCCGAGACACTCCAAGAGCTGGAGAACCTAGTCATAGAGAGAAAGGGATGAGCATTTTCCCGCTAGACTCCAAGAGCCGGAGAACTTAGAAAGAAAAGAAGGGGGGATGGACATTTCCCCCCAAACCTCCAAGGGCCGGAGAACTTAGTCATAGAGAGAAAGGGATGAGCATTTTCCTGCTAGACTCCAAGAGCCGGAGAACATAGAAAAAGAAAGAGGGGGTGGATATTTCCTCCCAGACACTCCGAGAGCCGGAGAACCTAATCAAAGAGAGAAAGGGATGAGCATTTTCCCGATAGACACTCCAAGAGCCGGAGAACCTAATCATAGAGAGAAAGGGATGAGCACTTTCCCGCTAGACTCCAAGAGCCGGAGAACATAGAAACAGAAAGAGGGGGGCGGATACCTCCTCCCAGACACTCTGAGAGCCGGAGAACCTAATCATAGAGAGAAAGGGATGAGCATTTT
>JAJJMA010167358.1:0-12148 GCA_023529015.1 Papaver nudicaule | reverse complement strand
TGGGTGTACTGTGTAAGATCTAACCATTGGGATTTTACACAGTTACATTTTGGCGCTAGAAAAGGTTTTGAACTTGTGTTTCCTTGATTTGTTGGTATGATTTGCTGATGTTCTTTTATTTCTATATATGGTATGAATCACACGCATAGCAACTCGTCGGTATTATCTCCATTATCTTTACTCGCCATATATAGAATTTCTTATCGATCCTTCATGAGTTTTAGCTTATCCATGATTTCTCTGATTCTGAGTATGATTTGACACGTTACTGTATGTTCTTTGTTTCTCTATATATAGTATAGCATTAGAACTTTAGAGCTCGCCGTTGTATTGCAGTGACATGTTCATACTATTTCGGGATGTTTTGCCCACCATATGCCATTTCTTCTTGATCTCGCTTCCGTTTTGCTATATATAGTATGATAGGAAACTCGTTATCAAGATTCTCTTGCACAGTGTTACTAAAATTAGCAAGCATTAGAGTATTTTTAGTATACTATGGTGATAGACCTGAATTTTTGGTAACCATTTTTTGCCATTTAAGGAAACCATGCTGTGTGGAGTACTAATATGCTTATAAAAAAGGGATTAATCGGCCTGTTAGGGACAAGTGCATCACAAATTTCACTTTTCTCACATGAGCAACAGGAAAGTTAGTCATTCATGAAGAAAAATGTTGCTTTGGATATGACTTTTCAAATATAGATATATATTTTCATAAAGAAAAATTTCATCTTAAAGCCTTGATAGACTGTTTTCCAAGATGATGCCGTACTATCATTTTGATTTCAAAATCATAGTCACACAGGTTGTTTTGCAAATCTTGTCATGCTTAGGTCATTATCTGCCTATCACGTGATGCAAAGCTGCTCCTTTTGTATCTCATTCATCAATATTCTGAAAAGTGAATCCAACTAACTTATTTGGCATTTACCCACAGTACTAACAGAGCAATACTGTCAGGAAGTGTGTTTGTCTTCTTTTTACAGTACCTCGGCGAATGGGTCCCAGAGGAAGAAGTGATAAAGCCCCGGCGGGTAGGCCTCCTCGACACCCTATACTTCCCACACCGGCGATACCCTCCAATGGTCGCAATACTAGAAGCAGAGCAATGGAGCTAGCAGGACCAGTGGATCCTAATGTGGCAAGTTCATCTCGCCGATCACCTATCCAACAAGCGACTCGCCAAGAAGAAGTATACATAGAGGATATTACTCGCTTTGAGAATGCGGAGAGGTCACCTGAGCCTAATCCAATGTTAACAAGAATTAGTAGTGCAGTAGAAGCAAATGCATGTGGCGAACAAATTGGTGCCAGAGGATTCATTAGAGGAGAGACATCGAATGCAGGAGGAGTAGCTCAAGATGCAATGGCAGGATGCAGAGTGGCGGCCAATGTTCAGCAACAGTTGGCGCAGGATGTCGGCGAGACCCAGCATATAGCAGAAGAAGTCCCGGCGGTGGTACCAGAGACTCCACAGGCGGCCAGTAGAAATGGTGCAATGACAGTACCTGGAGCAACGGTAACTCGACCAGTCGTGATAGCAGATAATACCGGATCCACTAATACCACAGAAACATTGCTGAGGCAAATTCTTGAGGCCAATAACAGGCAGGCTAGTCAGTTTGAAAGACAAATGCAATTGCAAATGGAGACGGTACTTCAGAGTCATAGAGAGTTGATGGCGGCACAGAACAAAGGTCAGGGGTCCCACTCGCACTCAACTCGCCGAGAGCATTCATCTCGCCATGGATCTCACTCTCACTCATCTCGCCATGAGTCTCATTCTCATACAACTTCATCTCGTCGAATTGAAAAGAGTGGAGCCAGCTCGACTGAAATCTCAGATTCATCGGCGAAGTATGACGAGAGAGGTAGAAGGATAAACCTACCTGGAAAGGATAAAGACCGCAGCAGCTCTAGGCGGCGACATAAGGTAGACAAAGAGATGAAGAAGGACTTGCGCCAGCTAAAAGATAAAGTAGAAGCTTTAAGTGGGTCTTCAAGGGAATCCAAATACAGAGTCGCGCTGTTGGAAGCACAAAAAACACCTTTCCATGATTGTATTACGTATGGACACGTGTCACCCAAGTATTCTCCCCCAAAGTTTACTTCTTCCTATGATGGAACTGGAGATCCTACACAACACTCGAGAGCCTACAAGCGAGATATGGCAGCTTGGGTAGGATCGGATCCTATAATGTGTATGGCTTTCCCTGCTACACTAAAAGATGAAGCCCTAGCCTGGTTTGATGGGCTGGAGGAAGGAAAAATCAAATCCTTTGAGAAGTTAGAAAGCAGATTCTTGCACGCTTTTATTCAGAACAATAGAGGCCGGCCCGGCGTGGAAAGATTATTCAATGTTAAGAGAAGACCCTCGGAGACCTATAAAGTTTTTATTACAAGATGGAGAAAAGCAAGTGGCGAGGTAGGATCTGAAGTTTCAGAAAAGGAGAAGATAAGATCGTTCCTTAGCGCTATGGAGACTACTGATCAGTTGTACCAGAAGTTATTTTGGAACATGCCGCAGGATTTACTGACCTTGAGGGCAATGCAAGATGAATGGTTAAGTTTTGAAGAAATCAGAGAAGAAGAGTTGCGACTAAAGAAGGAAAGAGCAAAACAAATTCACTCGATCAATAGCTTATCGCCGGAAGACCAAGAAGAAATCAAAAAAGAATGGTTGAAGGCAGAGCAGAGGAAGTCGGCACAGAACCCCTCCTCGGCGATAGTAGTTTCCGAGGCAGGAAAGCAGCAGGTTACCGCCGAGCAGCATTGGAATTCTCGGAAGCGAGGAAATTATGATGGGCGAGATAAGCTAGACAACAGGGGAGGAAATTATGGACGAGGAGGAAGAGATAATCGGCGAAATGGGAATGGAGACAGAAGATATAATGGAGATAATAGAAAGTTTGGCAGAGGCAACCAGCAACCTTTTCAAGATGCTACTCTGCCCAAGTTGCGTGTTTCTTATACAGATGCATTTGGTCAGATTGAAAGTTCAAATTGTAGGGATGAGATCCGCTATCCTTATAACAGAGGAAATCCAAGGGTCCCGCCAGCCAACACCAACTCCTTCTGTCAATTTCACCAATTCCATGGCCACTCAACTGAGAATTGTACCGGCGTGCAGCAAGAAGTCCACCGATTCGTCAGCATGGGGAAATTTCAGGATTTCCTAGAATTACCGCCGCCACCTCCTCTCCTGGTTCAGCCGATTCAGGCCATCCCAGCTCATATACCAAATGTGTACGAGGTAAAGGTTGAGCGAGATTTGATGGAGTTGGATTGTTTTTCCATTGTACACTCAAAGATCAGTAGAGATGAATTTCATGATAATGTCATGTCTCGAGTCCATAAGCGAGATAGTATGGGAAATGAGATCTGTAGTGTCGCCGTTAAGCAAGAACCGTTGCAGGAATGGATGAAAGCATGTGTTGGGTTCTCCGCCGAAGAAATTCCACCAGAAGGAAGGAATCATAACAATCCTTTGGTTCTTACCATTCAGGTGGAGGGGTTTAGGCTGCCCAAAGTGCTCATTGACCCGGGAAGTTCTGTGGACATCTTATTTAATAATGTCTTCGACGCAATGAAAGTGAAGGATAATAAAATCCCTTCGCCGACAGCATCTTCTTATAACATTTATGGGTTCAATGGCATTGCTTCTAAGCCTAAAGGAGAAATTGAATTTAAAGTCAAAATCTGTGATGACTATTTCTTGAAAACTACTTTTTGTATTGTGGATGTTGACTCGCCGTATGCGGCAATTTTGGGAAGACCATGGCTTCACAGTCTGAAAGGGGTTCCTTCTACTTATCATCAGCGCTTAAGATTTCCAACACCATTTGGACTCGCCGAGTATGTAGGAGATTTAGCAGTGGCCAAGGCGTGCAACTCGGCGGATGTGCAGATGCGAGAAAATCGAAAGGTGAAAATGGCAGAGAAAAAGAAGCTCGGCAAGGAAGCGAAATTGTCGCAAGAAATTTTAGACTTCATCGCCAACCCAGCCACATATGTGCATTCAGTAAATTCAGTGGAAGACTCGGCGAAATCTGGAGATAAGGCTTTATAGCAATTAAAGGAACCATCGCCGATGGGAGAGCCCGAGTTACATTTCACGGCGGTGGAACCTACCAAGGATGTTAATATCGGCGATGAACAGGAGCCAAAAATGGTAAAAATTGGTACTCTGTTATCTGAAGAGGAATCGGCAAAGTTGCTAGCACTACTAAAGGAGTATGTTGATGTCTTTGCTTGGGGCATGAATGAGATGCCAGGGATTGACCCGGCGATAGCATGTCACAAACTCGATATTGATCCAAAGGTCAGACCATTCAGGCAAAGAATAAGGAAATTGGCTCCAGCTTATAAAGAGGCTGTGGAGGCAGAAATTGACAAAATGAGGGCGTCTGGTATAATAAGACCAGTGCAATATCCACAGTGGATAGCCAACATGGTTGTGGTGCCAAAGAAGAACAAGGGAGTAAGGATCTGCATCGACTTCAGTGACCTTAACAGAGCTTGTCCCAAGAATAGTTTTCCATTGCCGAGTATTGACCAGACTGTGGACGCTACATCAGGTCATGAATTGCTGTCATTTATGGATGGTTATTCAGGATACAACCAAATACCTTTGGCGGAGGAAGATCAGAAGCATACAGCTTTCTTCTCCACTAAGGGACTATTTTGTTATACTAGGATGCCATTTGGGTTGAAGAATGCTGGCGCTACTTATCAAGAGATGGCACAGAAAATGTTTGAGAAATGGATTGGGAAGACGATGGAAGTTTATGTCGACGATATGCTTGTCAAGAGTAAGAAGAAACAAACTCATGTGGAAGACCTAAGAGAAATATTTAACCATATGCGTGTTACTAAGCTCAAGATCAACCCAGCAAAATGTGTTTTCGGCGTGACCTCAGGAAAATTCTTGGGATATGTCGTCACAAAGAAGGGAGTAGAAGCTGATCAAGCCAAAGTTAAAGCAATCATAGAGATGCCCTCGCCGGTCACTGTAAAGGATGTTATGCGACTTAATGGGACTTTGGCGTCTCTCAACAGATTCATCTCCAGATTCTCC
Organism: Papaver nudicaule; assembly: GCA_023529015.1. NCBI lineage: Eukaryota > Viridiplantae > Streptophyta > Magnoliopsida > Ranunculales > Papaveraceae > Papaver > Papaver nudicaule. Next base: position 7,068 of record JAJJMA010167358.1, on the reverse strand, counting down.
GATAAGTGCAAGCTGTTTTTTCAGACATTGAAGAAGGGAGAAAAGTTCAACTGGACTGAGTACGGCGAGGAACTCAGAGTGTATCTCGCTACTCAGGGTATTAAAAAGTATCTCGCTACTCTCCCAACAATTCAGCCGCCTGAGCACGGCGAGGAACTCAGAGTGTATCTCGCCGCTACACCTTTTGCCATAAGTGCAGTGCTTGTGAGAACTAAAGGTGGAGAAACACCTATATACTATATCAGTAGGACGTTGCAAGGAGCAGAGAAGAATTATACCAAAATGGAGCAGTTGATTCTGGCTTTAGTTTTTGCATCTCAGCGATTACGCCCATATTTTCATGCCCATCCTATTGTGGTCCTCACAAAAACTCCAATAGAGTCAATCTTGCACAGCTCTCAGCGAGTGGGACGCATCGCCAAGTGGAATCAGCAGATTGAACAGTTCGGCGTCCAATATGAAATACGCACAGCTCAGCGGTCCCAGGTCATTGCTGACTTCCTCGCCGACTTCCCAGTAGATGAAGAAGAAGAGATAGAAGAAATCCCATCCTCATTGGATGAACAAGAGCATGAAGTTCCAGATTTATTGAAGTGCAGGCCTGATGGATGGGAGGTTTATGTAGATGGTTCGTCGAATAAAGAAGGAAATGGAATTGGAATTGTTCTTATCTCGCCGAAAGGAGCAAGGATAGTGCATTCGCTAAGATTAGAGTTCCCGGCGACTAACAATGAGGCAGAGTACGAAGCAGTCATTCATGCAATGCGAATACTCATCGAAATGAAAGTCAGCAATGTTAGATTGACAAGTGACTCCCAACTGGTGATTCGACAAATATCTGGACAATACCAGACAGCAGACCCATCTATGCAGAAGTACCTAAAACTTGCTAGGGAGTATGCCCAGAGGATCACAGGTATCAAGTTTCGCCACATCTGCAGAAAAGATAATAGGCACGCCGATGCATTGGCGTTTATCTCCTCTATGATGACGGACCCAGATGTTCCTTCAATTGCTATTGAAAGGGTAATGCAGCCATCAGTAACAGCACCAAGGCAATGGGAAGTGTTAACAACAAGTGTCGAGGAGTCAGCGGAAACAGATTGGAGATCGCCGATACGGTACTACTTGGACCACTTAACTTTGCCAGGAAACCAAATCTTGGCTCATCAGATCATCAGTCGCTCGGCGAATTATGAACTTCGAGATGGAATCTTATACCGCCGGTCATTCTCTGGACCACTTTTGCGATGTGTGTCAAGGGAGGAAGGTAATAAATTATTGAAGGAGATTCATGAAGGAGACTGTGGAAATCATGGTGGCCAAAGAGCTCTAGCCTTGAAGGTCAGAATGCAAGGATACTACTGGCCTTGGATGAATCATGATGCAAAGGAATATGTTCAGCGATGCAAACCATGCCAGTTGTACGGAAGAAGAATTAAAGCGCCGGCGACATCATTAAATTCAGTGCTCAGCCCTTGGCCTTTCGCCAAGTGGGGCATTGATATTATTGGTCCACTAACTACAGGCTCTGGCCAGCGGAAGTACATCATTGTGGCGACAGATTATTTCACTAAGTAGTGTGAAGCTAAAGCTATCAGGAAGAAATCAGGACAAGAAGTGTTCACATTCATCTGGGAAAACATATTTTGCAGATTTGGTGTACCGGCGGAGATATGTACCGATAACGGGAAAGAGCTGGTCGGCGACAACATAAGAAAGCTACTCGCCCATTACAGTGTCAAATTGGGAAAATCAACTCCTTTATACCCTCAGAGCAATGGCCAAGCAGAGGCCACCAATAAGACTATTGGAATGGGACTGAAGAAAAGATTGGAAAAGCACAAAAAGGCATGGTGTGAGCATTTACACAACGTCTTGTGGTCATATAGAACTACGGTTCGAGAAGCAACTGGGGCATCTCCTTTCTTACTTACTTTCGGCGCCGAGGCAGTGCTTCCATCTGAAGTAATTCTGCCCACTACAAAGCATGAGGCATGGGAAAAGAATCTGAATACAGATCTAATCCTAGCCAAGCTAGATGACTTAGAAGAACAGCGATTGATCGCCCTTACTCACATGGAGAATTACCATCGGCGACTAGCAAGAGAATATAATAAGCGAGTGATTCCCAGAGAATACTCACCCGGCGAGCTGGTGCTCCGAGAAGTTCCCCCATCTCAACGAGAAGGTTGCAGAAAGTTGGAACCTGTGTGGGATGGCCCTTATGTCATCAAAAGAGTGGCTGGACCAGGAGCGTATATACTAATTGATGAACATGGCGTACAACTTGAACACCCTTGGAACGCCAGGTTCCTTAAGAAGTATTATCCTTGAGGGATACCATGTAAAATCCGAAGTCTTGGGCGGGCATAATACCCAAGAAATCTTATTAGCTTGTGTAAAATAGCAGCAAATAAGATCCGGGGACGTAGGTTTGCTATCATGCGCCGAACCCCGTTAACAAATCATCGAGTCATTTGCACTTTCACTCACTGAGTAATCTAACTCCAGTGATAGGTAGAATCCTGAAGCTCCAAGAGCAAAACAGCTGAGGCAAAATACTCAGTCGGCGGCTATAAAAGCCCAATGCAGAGGCACAAATGCCCAAGGCAAAAATGCCATACAAAACCCTGATCAGGTACTAAGGCCAAGTGCCATCTTTAAAGGCAAAACGCCCAAATCAATAAATTAACCAAGAGCCAAGATCTCTTATGCAGAAGACTTACTTCCATCGAGTGAAAGCCCTTATCGTAACTGTTAGTCCGACCCAGGCTAGTTGTAAGGCCAGCCGTGTTACTTGTTGATCTGTAAGTGTTTGTAAGGAAATAAGGTCCCCTTTTGCTGTAGCATCACATCGGCGGTTCCGCTGGTGTGTTAATCCGTCTAAGCCATAGCATCACTCCTGGCGGAGTGTATTGAAGTCTATGAGGGCAACCCATTCTACTTATATTAGATCGCCGACGGGCACAAGTAATGGTTACGGCTGGGTTCTACCCTGTTGCTCTGGGAAATTGTTAGTTCAATTTATAAGATATTGTTGGCGGTAACGAGGGCCAGGGCTTCACTCCTTGGAAAGTTAGCTCTTGCAAGACAAGATGAAAACAAGCAAATATGCTTCCAAATATGCACATGGAAAATGGCATGTGGGAAACAAATGTCAATAGACATAAAAACAAGCATCCATATATCAACATTCAAAAGGAAATGGTTCACTACAAAAGATCAAGGGTAATAAGCAGAATTCAAAAACTGAAGGAAATAACAAGCTATCTTCCCTAGCACCTAGAAAGCAGAAGTAAAGTTACTCTAACACCTAGGATCCGCAAAAGGACTCTTGGGTGTAGGAGGCTTGTCCTGATCATGGTCGTCGAGAAGTTCTGCACCTATGTCGCCTGTTCCACTATCATCAGGATGGCAAACATTTTTAACAGTTCCAGCAGCGTTTGGCTCGCCGACATTTCCCGTGCTTTGCTCGTCGACAATAACAATCATCTCCTTACATTGCTCGGCGACTGGCTCACTAGCATTAACAGTCGCCGATCCTGAAGCCTGCCATCCAACCTTTTCGGCAAAAGCAACAAGGGATAGATTTTGTCCCTTGGGAATTGCATTTTCAGCTTCATCCTCTGAGCTTTCCTCCTCAGACCACTGCTCCTCTTCTTCCTCTTCTTCATTTTCTTCCTCAGCCTCTTCTTCATTTTCTTCTGCAATCAGCACCCCTTTGCCTTTGGCAGTGATCTTCTCTTGCTCGGCGAGTTGTTCTGGAGTGAGACGCCTGTAGGCCGAGGGAATCTCTACATTATGCAGAGGCAGGACCTTGTAAGCAAAATCCTGAGCACCAAGGAAGGAGGCATTGATTACATCATTCCTGTGACGCTCCTGCCAATATTGGACATCATCCATGGCATCGGAGAGCTCAATCTGAAGACTATCTCGGGCACTCTCTAGCTCTTGAAGCTTGCCAGCACAAGAGGCGTGATCAAGAAGTCGTTTGTTTAGATCGGCGAGTTGTCCAGCACAGGAGTCATGCTCTTTGAGTTTTTCAGACAACTCATCTATCTTGCTGGGGCAAAGCTTGTGCTCCTTGAGTTCCTCAGAAAGCTCTTGGACCTTCACCTCCAGTTCATGACAGCCTTTGATGACCTCTTGATTTTGGTCTGCTTCATTCCTTAGCTTCTGAATGGTGGCTGAGGCAGAAAAAAAGAATGATATGGTAAAGAAAATGGAAAATAAACATAAGCATGACAAGTCATGAGTAAATCCTATAAAAGCTACCTTCTAGGTCGCGGACATGACCTCGCATACCCTCTTGTGCTTCCCTAAACTGAGTCATATGAAACTCGAAGTTTTCGTTAGCACACGGACCTAACATTTGTTCTATTCGGCGCTGTTGGTCAGAGCATTGCTGATGCAACTCAATTTTCAAAGCTTCTTGTCTCGCCGCTGAATCTTTCCAACGCTGAATCTGAAACTCGGCGATTTCTTTTTCAGTGCTCAGGCTAATAACCTGAGAAGCTAATTTATCAGCTCTGGATTTCTCTTCTTTCCAAAGGAAGGAAGCTCGCTTATGGCTTGTCTCGGCGTCTACCTTGGCAGCAAGAGCTAACCCTTCTCGGCGAAGTGCATCATCTCGTTGGCTAATCATTTGGCCTAATTCCGATCGAGCAGCTTGATAAGTATTACAAAGATTTCTTATAATATCTACGTCCTGATCCAACTCTCGGCGGCACCACTTAAGGTCCTTTTGGAAGAGGAATAGTTGATTACACTGCTTAAGGTTGCTATTATTAAGTCTCTCGATTTCAGAGTCAGCTCGCCTAAGCCTATCGTCGTCAGAGGAATGGCAACCTTGGAGGGCAGGAAATCTAAGGGTCGGCGAAAGAAGTAAAAACAAAAGAAAGATAATACAGCAATGAGAGATATGAAGAAACTTACCCTGCTGGGTAGTGACTGTCAGACTTCGAGCTTTGCTCTCGTTCTTTAATCTCTCAACTTCTCGGCCACGAACCTCGGCATCTTGTTTCAGTTGAGTGATTTCATTCTGGAGATTGATGTTCCTCCGACCAAGACCTTCAAGGAGCGAGCCAACACTCAAGCAGTGGTGAAAGTGCTGAGAATGCACACAACAAGCATAAGTCTCAAATGATGACAAGAGCTAAATATGATGCAATCTCACAAAAATACTCACCATATTGAAAAGGTTGAAATGTTCTTGATAAGGAATGACCTCTGCAGCTGTATGGAAGTTTGGGTGATGCACAAACCCAGGGCGACTATATTGTGCCAAAGTTTCATAATATTCGTGGTCCATGCAGTCCTCCGCCACGCTGAGTTTGTCAAATGCTTCGGCGAGCATGTTAGGAGCAGTCACTTGCAAGGTTCCAGGGCCGGTAGTACCTGGAGGAAGAAGGGGATGCCGAGGCAATCTATCAAGAACGACCAAACCAGCAAGGTGCGACTCAAGGGCAGAAACATCAGCAGTATGCTGAGCAGTTGATACGTTGGAAGTGTCCAGACCCATGTCAGGGCGGTCATTGTTCTTGGGACACGTTTCCGAGTCAACATTCATCTCTTCTATATTTTCAATAGCAGGAGAATTCTCGAAACCACTCTTTGCAGACTGGTCGACGAGCATGTTAGAATTATCCTCTAAAGATTGATCGACGGGCTTGTTGGGGTTATCATGGTTGGTTTGATCGACGAGTGATTCAAGATTTCCCTGGAGAGGAATAGTCTCTTTCACAGGTTCAGAAGGAGTTGATGGAGGAGGCAAATTTTCAGCAACAAGTTGGCGGAGTTGTTCAGCTGCCTCGGCGGGAGATGGCCTAGATTTCTTTGGGCGCTGAAAATTGAATATCATCAAAGACACACCTATCAGATCTCGGAACAAGCAGAGGCAAATATAGATATATATTTTAAAAATATATTTGCACATATTTTTAAAATAAGTTTAAGTAAAGTGCTTGTTTCTAGATCTTCAGTTGGATCTTTGCTAACGCGAAAATAACTCCGGCGAGAATATAGATATATATTTACCTGAGAGGCATCGGCGACAGTAGTATCTTCTCGCCCTCTCTTTTTCCCAGCAGCATCAGCTGAAAGTTTGACGTAGCCTCTATCCTCAGTCCTGAGAAATTTGCCATTCTCATCCCTAGCATATTTGTCAGCATCAGGCCAGACCACATTCCAGAAGGTATGCTTGGCGAGATGGGAATGTTCAGGCAGGAAAGCTTCTCGGATCTTGGTCTTGTCATCATCCTCCCAGCCGAGTAACCAAGGACCATCGACGAGACATGGAAGATTGGAAAAGTCGCCCTCAGAGCTGTGACGAACGGATGGTTTTTCCTTAGTGCTGACGATCTCGACGTCGGCGAGTAACAAATCTGTAGCAGCCTTGGGGACAAATCGAATAGCCCAAGGATCAGTTTTTCTGTTGCAAGAGAGCACAGAATATTGCTCAAGAAATTTCTTCACTGTAAACTCCTCAGGTCTGTGAGCTTCCAGTTTGGCGAGCGAGGGATAATTTGTTTTCACCTCTCGGCGCAAGCTCCATTCAGTCATCACTCGGATAGCATTACCCGTTAGCTGGAAGGGACTTTTGTTAATCGCCATGAGAAGGTCGACGATAAAGGTGTTACTCGGATTATAAAGTGGAAACTTTAGCCCAGCCTTCAGCTGACCAAAGGCGACAGCAGCCCAGGTATTACTTGTCTCGGATCGAAGAAGATCGTCGACAGATAATAAATCGGATGCCTTCTGTGTCTCAGGCAAGGAATGGATTTTTGGGTTAAGATAGTCTACCTTGTAATGAGCACAGTAGCCAGGCCAATTGGTCTTCCAGTTTGGCACTTTTGGGTCAGAAGACTTCGTTTTGGTAGATAGGCTTTTAGATCTGGAGGGTTTTGGAGCCATGAGAACAGCTTGGAGATTAACTGTAGAAGATGAAGATTGGAGGTTTCCGGTGAAAATCGGACGGAAAAGATGAAGACTGGCGGCTGCAGGTAACGAGAATGAAAAGAAAGGAATCTGAAGATGAAATCAGTATAAAGAAGAAGAAACCTTTGT
>JAJJMA010167332.1:0-13607 GCA_023529015.1 Papaver nudicaule | reverse complement strand
TGGCCGGTTTAACGAATCGGTCGACCGCAATATATTAAGAAATCAAGCTAGAAACACTCAAAAGGAATCAAGATTCAAGCATATTGAATCAGTTTAGACATCCTCAAGGAAAGATCATATAACAACACATTCGAGCACTTAATAAGACATTGGAAATACTGCTAATAGAAGAAACATAGAAATGGAACTTACTAATCGTCTATCTTCGATAATGTAACTGTTGATTATCTTGAAGAAATGTAAACCCATCTTCTTCTTCTCCATTTCTCACCACAAAACCAACTGTATGGTACAACTCATATAGCTCTGCCTATACATATTCTTCTGTGATCATTTATGATGTATTTGGCTATTAACTCCATCTCCAATCCGTTTCCTCTTTAGTTGAAGCAATTGAAGGGTTTTCACTATCTCTCTCGCATTTACTCCCAAATATTCTGAGTGATATACACTGGGATACCTACTGCTTTATCTACCCTAACGGCTAACGCTGAGCTGTTCGCATTCTCTCAAGTCAAGTGCAATACCACCACATGTCATAGGTCATTTTATGAATAGATAAGAAAAACCTATCTTGCTCTAAAAAACCGTTTTACATTCCTTCAATCCTCTAAATCTTTTTTCATGTTGCTATGCTATGAATTTATTTTCAACAAAGTCAGCCGAGTCAACTGTTGGTCAAGTAGTATCCATTGAACTCTGAACCCTAATACATTTTGTAGGTCCATCTTCTATACGGGTCTGCTTTGGGCTGGTTTAGTGTCTTCAGATCTGTTAAAGGGATCTCCCATATTTATTGAACCCTAATCCTTACCTCTCGTCGAGTTCTGAAAAGGAAAAGACGACTAAGATTACCTGCTGGTTTGGTCTGTATCCCTTGTTCGTTCTTTTTTCAGTTTCAATTTTTGAAGCACAACACATGTACTCTTAATCTTATTGTAAATAGCAGGAAATTTCGATGAGGATCAGACATGGTAAAAGTTCAGATACTTTTGGCGATATTCCTTGTGAGATAGTATGTGATATACTTAGCAGATTACGGGTGAAGTCACTCCTGCGGTTCAAGTGCGTCTGTAAGCATTGGAAGTTCTTAATTGAACAAGACAAGCACTTTATCCATCTACACCATAGTCGTTCGAAAACACGGCCATGTCTCTTGATCACAAAAACTGATTCATTGTTTCATACAAAGCCATTCTTGGCAGCTGAGTTAGTTTTTGGAGGCAGAGACCGTGCAGTATCTGCAGCTGCAGTTCACACAGTAGGGGAGACATGTGGTAGGTTTGGTAGAGATTTTACTAGAATTATAGGACCTGTGAACGGTGTGATCGGTTTTTTTCAGGGTAACTGCAGCTTTGATGGACATATTCGTATATGGAATATCTGTACCCAGGAGGAAATTCAAACACCTAAAAGATTATCCAGTGAATTAAAGGATGGAGATTCTGGCATTTGCTGGACCATAAGAAGTCTTGTGAATTCTGAAATGGGATTCAGTCCTGCCACCAAGGAGCACAAAGTTATTTGTATATCAAGCGTATCGCTTGATGGCAATAACCACATTTCTTCTAATGTTGTTTGCGAGGTCTTGACTGTAGGAGACGATGAGTGGAGAAAGATTGATGAAGTCCCGCAGTATAAGATTAAGAAGAATGGAGCTTCTATTTATCTGAATGGTATTATATACTTCATTACTGAGACTAACAGTGATACATCTAAATTCATAGTAACATTTAATGTTGATACCGAGAAATTTGGTTCAATCACAATCTCTCAACATCTGGATCCTGTTATATCCTTGGGTTATTTTTTGGGTTTCGTCGAAGTGGATGGACGCTTAGCTTTAATATTCAGTATGACTGGTGACAATGTGAAGCTATGGATATATGCAAATAGAACTACTGGTGGCCATCATTGGACTGAAGATAATATTGAGTTACCTAAGCATTTACGGCGGGGGGAGTTTTGGGGTCATTCTTATTATCATTCTGTTGTAGGAACAAGCCAAATAATGTTGGCTTTCTATGGAAGTAGCAGTACTAGTGTGTCTCTTTATTCTTACAATTTTGGAAACAAGACTTTCTCCAAGATAAAAATCACTGGAATTCCCTCAACTGTAGGCTGCTTGTCCAGTTTTCCGAGGGTTAGAACTTTTGTGGAGAGCCTTTTGCCTCTTAAGAGGCAGAGCACAACCTAGTCACGGCAGCAATCAAGACACTACTCTAATAACTAAGGACCTTGTTTACAAAACTATAGGTATCAGTTCTGGCGGAATCCTGGGCCTCAAGATGTTTGTGTTGGGAGGTGGATAGGAATCAAAAATCTTACTAGCAGTTCACTTCTGCCGCATCATCCCAGGTCTGTTTCTTCCACTCTTAGACTGCTAGTTAATCTTGTAGAACGCTTTAATTTTATCAATCCAATATTCTATCCAAACTATTTCTTATTGATAAGTACCTGCTTTCGCAATTGATTTCTTACAAATTTCAGACCATATGTTTTGATTTTAAAATACCTTGAGTTTCTACATGTTTAAGCAGATAGCTAAATGATAATAAAATGCACAAAATACAGGAAGGTTCTTACAACCAGTAAGTTAAACTACATCCGGAGAAGCTCGGATAATGTTAACCTTCATCGCAAGATTATCAATGTCAACTAGCTCAAACACACAAGCATCATCAACCTTCAAGTGATTTTCCAAGACAGCAAACTCGTACCAGCCCCTATACAGACTAGCTTTGTTTTCGGAAGAGACTTTATATCCGACATACCACTGTTTTCCTGTGGAATCCTTGAGAGTGAGAACATTATCACCTCTCTTTGTTAAAAAGTCTACTGCAAACCCAGAAGGCACATTCTGCACATAAAAATTATAGACCGTAAGCGAAGTATTTAAGAGATTCGTAACGGTTCAAGGTTTTAAAAGATTGAGTCAGGAATCATACCACAAGACGGCCTTTCAGCAAATAAGATGGTTTTATGATAATGGTACACGTCGGAAACTTAGACTTGAATGCTTTAGCTTGTTTGATAACACCCAGTGCTCTTTGAAAATTAAGTTCCGGTACATCCACCTTAGGTGACGCACAACTAGCATCTTGCCCAGGACTATGTACTTTCACTTCAGTTGTTCTAGAAATCTTACGCTTTCCTCCATGGCTTGCAGATTTAGGTTGGGTAGGCATGGTACGTCCATCATCACTTTCAGTGTCAGAGTTCATTGTGTTGAAGGTCATGTCTGGATCGATTCGGATAATGTTAACCTTCATCTCAAGACTAACAACGTTAACCAGCTCAAAGACGCAACCGTCACCAACCCTCAAATGGTTGTCCACGGCAAACTCGTACCAACCCTTGTACAGATTGGCTTGGAAACACGAATTGGCACCAACCTTTCTAATGTAATATCCGACGCACCACTTTTTCGCTGTTGAAACTTTAAGAGTGACAGAATTATCACCTTCCTTCCTCAAAAAATCTCTTGTGAACTCAAAAGGCACGTGCTGCACATAAAAATTGTGGATCATAAGCTAAGTAAACCACACACAAAGGTATTCGAGGTTAAGAATCATACCACAAGACCGTGTTCGTGCAAATGAGATGGTTTCATGATAATTGTACATGTGGGAAAGTCAGACTTGTATGCTCTAGCTTCTTCGATAACCCTCGCTGCTTTTTGTATTCTACGTTCCGATACATCCACTTTACGCTCCGCACGACTAGCCTTTTTCCGGATCTTGCACTTTCCTTTGTGACTTGTAGATCTATGTGGAGTAGGCATCCAATGTTTGTCTTCTTCAATTTTGTTTGTAACATTGTGTTCAGCAGAACTCTGGAGATGATTATCCTTGTCATGACTTTCATCGTCGGAGCTAATTGTCACCACTTCAGAATGGCGCTTGAAATTAGTGGCCTGTGGTACTGGTTTACTTTTGTTCTCTCCAGATCCATCTGACTTGTTGCGTTTAACCGAACATCTGGCTTTTTTATCATCTTCAAACCTACGTTTACTCGCAGCACAATGGCGGGAATTAGGCTCCTGGCACTTGACATAACTCCTCTTTTTCGGCTCGTGAGATGTTGGATTAGCACCACAAGTTGGTCCATTTCTGTTAGCTTTAGTATGTGCACTACGAGTAGCGCACTGAAAGGGAACATCCATATCTTCCATGGAGTGGTCTGTTTCATCTGGAGTCCGTTCCAAAGATACTTCTTCTGGATCGGATTCATCGACGTCTTCCCTATGACATGGGTAATCTATCTCACAGGCAGTCATGTCACATATAGATACATGAAAATGCGAATCCCCTTCGTGTCGAAAAATCAAAAAATGCCCAACAGAAATAGAGTAGTACTCCATGAACTCTTGCCAACCAGTGTGGAAGTAAATCTCACCTTTGGCTTTTTTCAATTCTACAGGCCAAATCTTACCCATGGGATCCTCAATGAGGCCGGCCTTACCTAGTTGTTCTCCAAATCTCGTAACAAATTGTTTCGGAAGCCCCTGTCACATCCATACAAAATAATTAGATATGCCATCATCTGGACCCAAATTTGTAGCTAAAACTACTTGCAACCAGTTCATTAAAAATTTACTCTAGAAATACTAATCAGAAGAACAGAAGAAATGAAAACAAAAGAAATTAGAACAATGAACTTACTAATCGTCTATCTTTGACAATGTAATCATGGATTATCTGGAAAAAATGTGAACTCATCTTCTTCTTCATCATCTTCAGTTCTGCTTGGTGCAGGTTGTTCTTTGATGGTATCTCTCAGGTCTGCATATTCATATTTCCATTGCTCTCTCTGCATTTAAATTTGGTTTTCAATTCCATCACCAAACCGTTTCCTTTTTAGGTGCAGTAACTGAGTGATCCTCTTTCTCTCATTTACTCCCTCAACAGTCAACAGATAATAAAACGCCTAAAATTGCTGTCAAAATGTAACCCTTCATGGGAATTGACTGTGCCTGTCTGATCCTATGACAATGCACCAGCAACCTAACTCCTAGCAAGCATCAAGGTTTCTAGCATTCTCTCATTTTGCCAAGTGCATAGAAGATCTAAAATTCTTCCAGTATCAGATCCTGGTACTGTGAGCAGTGGTGGTCAGAGTGCTCTACTAGACAAGTTGAGAAGAACTAATCAGTTCCCTTATTTCGTGACAAATTCGCAGTTAGTAATAATAATCAAAAGCTATAAATAAAACTGTAGGACACAGCCCTGATAACATAATTACAAAATCCAGCAGGACTCCAACCTATAAGTGTTACCCCAATTTCTTACTTTGACTGTTGTATCAAGAAAAATGATTTACACGCACAAAAACACTTTTGGGACAACAGGTGTTGGTAAAGATGGTAATGTACAGACGGCCTCTCCTTTCTACACATGATGGAGCATACATGTGCACCAAAGCACAATGTACACAATTTCTTCTTAACTCAATCATCATCGATCCAACCGCAACATGAATGCTTGTCATGTGAGTAAGGGACATACGGGCCAGGTGCAAAATCCAAAACATAAGCTTCCTGTTCTTGATCTTCTTTTTCCTCTTCATCTTGTACTTTGTCTTCTTCCTCTTTCTTGTCCTCTGCCTCTTGGTTGTCACCATGAGCTGAAGAACTTGGACGCATACCATGACTGGGAGAAGTCATTGATCTCAACTTATCAGGGGAGTCCTCATGATCTTCATGTGTTGAATCACTATCAATAGCTACTTTCTCGTCATGAGTTTCTTGTTCATGCTCCTGATCATCTCTTTCCTCTTCTCCTTGTACGTCTTCGTCTTCGCCTACCTCTTCTAACTCATCCTCTTCTTCCACATCTTCTTCCTCTTCATCTTTCCCTCCTTCCTCATTAGTATCATTTTGGCTTATAGGCATATGACCACATAAACTAGCTATCTTCTTGTGCTGAGGACACCAATCCATCCGGCTCCAGAGATAAAGAACTGGTGGTTTAGAATTCCATAACTTCATATTGTTGTCGCTTATTCTCATAGATGAAGGTAACAGCTGAAAGTGAACAGACTGCAGGTGTTGGCCACTAGTATAAAGTTTTACAACAGAAAATTACGGAGGAAATTTTGGAGTCTGTTTCTCACCTTAGTTGAGAGTTCCTCACTATCTTTCCAGATCAGTTCATATAAATGTTTCTTTTCCAATCTGGCAATAAAATAAAAAACGAACAAAAAAATTAGAGATGAAGAATTCAAATTAAGCCTTTTCCTGGATGTGTTGCGTGAGAGAGACTAAGAGAGTACCTATTAACGTTCTCAGGAACAAACAGAACAAGGAGCTTGGGTTTGAAACTAAGAGCCTTGTCAATTGAATTGTCAGCGAGGGCAGAACTGATCCCAACAGGAATATTAAGGCAAATGATCTGGGAAAGGAAAACAGAAAAAGAAATAACAACAAAAAATGAATCAACAAATGTATCTCAAAGGACTTAAAAGTAAACAAGCACCTTTTAACTAGCTCAACAAAAAACTTAAAGACCGCGATTATATCTTGGGAATGAAAGAAAAATGTCCATACCAATTTGGATCCGGTAGCCAATCCAGGAACGCTCAACCAATCAGGCTCCTCAACAGTACAGACATTCTACAGAAAAGTATCGATATAAGTACAAAATACAAATACCGGAAAAAACTAAAGCTACTAAAGACATGCTTAAGTTGACAAATCTACTGCCCTATACATGGATTGCAAATACGAAGAGAGATGAAAAGGATACAGATTCCAGACTTTTTCATGTGCTAGTTGAAGTCACACAGCACTCTATTTCTCTCTCTCCGTACAGAAGAACAACCGATTAAGCTAAACAAACCTAACCATCACTTAGACAATGCAGAAGCCCAACGAGCTAAGTTTCCTCGAAAACTAGGTTTCATCTGAAGGTTTGCCTGTGGACTTAATTCTCCTACAAGAATGAGTTTCCAGAAATAGGAAGGCATATACTCTGCACAAACCCAGACTCTGGGTCCCAGAGTGCCCAGATGATCTAAGGCCTCTTAAATGTTGGGGTACTACATTTGTTCCTTGTAGCTCTATAGGCAAACCTTTAGATGAAACCTAGGCAACCCAACTCATGGTTTCAGAGCAGGTTTTTCAGCGGGGTTGGGTTGGTTGATTATTTTTTATTTTTTTTGGCTAGTATATCACATGAGGTTTTGGTGTTATCGGCACAGGGAGAGAAGATGCCAAGTCACTTCATCCCTAAAGGCTGGAGGATTAGTATAGGTCAAATGTCTCCTTATCACTCTTGCCTTGGGCAGTATAACATATGGTCAAGATAATATGCCCTTTAGTTATGCTAAATGAGATATAGTGAACTCAGAAACGTACCTTGGATTGACACACATTATAGTTTCTAAATGAGCAATCCTTCCCAGACCCTTCAAGCCTTTGCTTCATAGAGCAAGTGAAGTCATTAACAGTAAAGGAGACATTGACTACCTGCCGCAAAGGAAGAATAAACAAAAACAAAAATTTAAAAAACAAATGAAATGAAAGAAAAAGGAGTTGATTAATGATGAAAGTAGGTTATAGTGTCAGAAAGATGCAACCCAGATTTAGATGAAAATCAAGTCAGCTAGTAAGGAACCGGCACCAACTACATACATAACTCTTACAAGCTTAAGTTGATACACTTTTGCAACTGCATCGCCCATTGCCCCATATAAGTAATGGACTAGGTAGCACATGACTTGGTCAAGATATGAGTAACAATACTCCATATACATCTAAGAACTTTATGTTAACTCAGTATGGTGGGTTTAAACTGGAGAATGTTGTTCAAAAATTCTCCAAGCAACCAACCTAAGAGAAACTATAAGCATACTCGACCTAATCTAACCATGATTGGAACAAAGTGGTTGACTGAACAACAATGAAACCTAGATCCTCTAGTTCTGTCTAAGTTCATTCATATTAATATTTATCTATTAAAGTGAGTACAACATATCAGTTAACATTTGTAGAAGAAAAGGGGTCCGGTGACAAGGCCTTACTGTGTCACCATTGTGTATATATGCATGAAGCTTATCAACAACCTGCACATTAGAACTCAGTCTTAGTTTCCTCAAGGTTTCTAGAAGATAAACGTACATAAATAGAAGTAAAATTATAGATACAGAATGTAATCAGCAGATGGACAGTCCTGAGGCAGAAGACTGCAACTCATAAGACTGCTGAACCCAAAAGAATGACAAAAATGGACACATACAATGCATTTGGGAAAACCCATAAGCAGCCCTTCAGCTTCTGTCTCATTATCCACTAGTTACTCTACATGTCCACACTTGTGCCAAACCAATCAAGGTCTCCAGTTTTTACTGACATTGACCAGATTGAGTTTTTAAGCAATCTGTTGTATGTTTTTTCTGAGTCTATAAACTGTTTATAAGTCACTAGTCCTGACAAGGTATTATTTGGACATATGATTAGATAAGGCTGGTTGCTGCTAAATGTCAATAGGTTATCTAATTTGTTGATGTAGGAAGTGCCAGAAGCCAAGAAGGTGTAGAACTACATTAAAAGTTCCGTGCATAGCAAATTATTGTAGAAAATAAAATCCAGTGCTGAACGATACAAATACACTAAAGACAAATAGCAAAACGATACTGCAGAATAATTTGTCATGCATTTCCAGTAGGTACAACTGCTAGAAAAACAAGAACGCCAAAATGATGTATATTGCCTTGCATGATAAAGCACATTCCAGTAGAATAAAATATTAAAACTGGTATTTTAACCTTTGAAATTTGAGCAAGTGTTCAAGCCTCAAGGAAGGAATTACCTTCTGCTTAGTTATCAGGTTGAGAATCTTCGGGTCAAAAACATTGTTTGACTCATCAAATTTAGAGTGTTCATCTAACTTATCTAAAACTGTTCGAACAGCCTGCAAATTTGTGAGAAACCAAGAGTTCGTAAACAACATCATCAAAGCAATTTAGAAATTTAGAGCATAAACAGCATTATGATCTCTTCAATATATATTAGCAAGACATACCTGATTGGTCCCCTCTGCTTTGTCCTGTTTGGACCCCTCTGTTTTGTCCTGTGAATTAGCGGTATTTACAAGTTTTTTGGACTTCGCCAATTTATCTCTATTTTTATACCCCCTTTTAAAGTCTTTCAAGGTTATTGAAAATTCTGCTTCGTCAACTAGCATCTTCACTCTGCACATTTTTGTTCACAGAAATTTCCAGGCAGCACAATCAGAATACATTAAAATAACCAGCAGCAGATTGCATGTATAAACTCTAAACGTGCTAACAACAGAATACATTATTACCGCTTTTTAGCTTCAGCGTCAATTAGAGGCTCTGAACCAGGCACTGAACCTATTGAGCTTGTAGGTACCGTTTGCTGCTTGAGAGTTGTTTCAGAGGTACAACTGGTGCTCAACCTTTTTGAAGAATCCAGACTTTGAACAGAAAATCTTTTGACATTGTTTTCTACAGAATTACTTTCTTTTGTTGAAGCTTGCGTTTCAGCTTGTTTTGTTTTCTTCGAAGAAACACTTCTCTGAAACTCTTCAGAAATAATTCTCTTCCTCTTCAGAATTCTTTGTTGGCTTGATGACAAAGACTGTGCTTTTGTCTTTACTTCAGGAAATACAATGTGGTTTTTTGCTGGTGTTGCTAGATGTTTTTGTATTTTGTGTTTCCTGTCAACAAAATAGTGATTATCATTAAGTAAAAATTCTCAGCAGAAGTGAGGAAGGATATATCTACATCTCTAGCCCCAATAAGAAACAATCCAAGGGATGAGTTTTCGGCAAGGATGGTATTCTCCTAGTTGAGATGGGTAAATCATGATGTTGGGCTGTGCAAACTAGATCACTTTATCTCGATGTTATCTAATGAGAATGTGTGATTTATGGTAAAGAAACTATACATTATGAGGAGAACATCTTCAATGAGAATCAAGTCCTTCCACCGACTACATGTCATTCCCATTGACTAATGTATATACTCTTCTTAAAAACTAAAAAGCAGTGTAATAACTCATTCTCACAACTAAGACATGAACCAGAAGACAAATAGACTTACAGGCAATAAATTAGGGTCCGATTTCTTGGCAACAAATCTTCCCAAGCTCTCTGAGGATGTCCTAATTCCTCTGCATCAGCGATCTCCCTGAAACAGGTACTATTTGCATTAACAACACAGATACCACGGTAAATTTTAATATCATATAAGAGAGTAAGGATTACCGCGGCAAGCATTTATAGTGATATGCCCTCGGACAGCGTCTGCATATTGCAAACTGCAATTCATCTACCATACTATCTTCAGTTTTTTCACATGCATAACATTTATGAGCAGAACATGTAAATGGCTCCCCTGTAGCAATTTTGTTTTGAAGATTTTTACTTTGCACTTCATTTTCCGGATAAAGAAGGTTGGCAACACATGCAGGATGGTAAAAATGGCCACAAGAAGGAGAAGCACAGCGGTAAACCTGTAAGACATTAGGTAAAAAGTAAGGAAAAGATGAGGTCAATACCCATTAGCGTACAACTACCGGAGTGGTATAACTTGGGAGTTTGCGTAAGAGGATTATGTAATGCAAGCAACTAAGTATGAATTCTTAACGGGGTGACCACATAACTACAGCCTAAAACGTTGTTGTATAAATTAATCAAGATGTCGGGAACAAAAAGGACCTGCTGGAAGGAGAATCCAGGTAAAAGACGTGTTAGTTTACCTATTACAATGGGCTCATAGAAGTACAAGAGGCATCAGGATGGGGTAAAAGATCTTTGCATTTGACAATCCCAAAGAGGGTGACCGTTATTAAAGAGCCAATGGTGATACTCCAAGAACATCTCACTAAAAATTAAGAGTCAAAGACAAGCCTATATATATATATATACCTCTTGGACAGAAGAACTATCAGAAGAGCCCAACACTCCACATGAAAAACACTGGTGCTCTTTATATTGACAATTGAGGCAAAAGAATTTTGACGCCTGCACAAAACCATAACAAAACAAAAAAGTTAAAACAACAAAAACTCTGCAAGAGAAGAACAAATATGAAATTAAGATATAGAAAACCCCGTACAGCTAATTCAGCCTTTGAAAGGCCCAGTGAGTCACAGTTTGAATCAGCACCAGCATCTGCTACAGTAGCATGAAAGCACCTCTTGCATTCCCCATCACAACTGTATGCACACAACAGAAAAAAAGAAGACATCTGAGGAACATGATCTTGAGCAACAGAATTACAAGAATTACACTACAGCATCATTAATCCCAAGTCTCATAGTCATAGATCATAACTCCAGCAAAAAAAAACTGCAAGCGGTCTATCGTTTTATGTATCTATCACAATCAGCTCTGCTCGTCTATCGCATAATACGAAACTACAATGCAAAATCAACTCTCCACACCAAAGATATACTACTCAAATCTCATGACACAGAGAAAAACAGCCTCGCAATCCAAGAACAGAAGCGTACCATAAAACACGGCCACCGTTATCGCAAATGGCACAAAGAGTATCATCTTCTTCTTCTAATTCTTCCTCATTAGTATTCCCTTCATCTGATTCTTCTTCTTCACTATCATCTCTAACAACATACTTCCCTTTCTTCATAACTTAAACCAGTACTGATACCCTGCAAGAAGAATAGCCTCATTTAATACACAGAACAACAACTTCCGAAAAACAAAATGTACCGTAATTGAAAGAAATAACACAATGGGGCTTCATGAAAACCCCTAAACCCCAATTCAATCAAAAAGATCAATTTTTCTCATAATAAACATAAATTCTAAAATCTCATCCTCAAATCCCTAAACCCTAAATCACTCAATTCCAAGAAAAGACAGCATTTTTTCCTCATAATAATGATAATCAATCCAATGTAACATCAACCCATTATAAAAACACAGGATCCATAAACCCTAAATCACTCAATTCCACAAAAAAAGGCAGCATTTTTTTCACATAATAATGATGATCAATTCAATGTAACTACAACCCATTACTAAAAATCCAAAACCCATCCATAAAAAACCCTAAAATTCATTCAATTTTGGGGCTAACAACAACACCATGCATTATAACCTTAATTACGCATCAAAAACCCTTAAATCACTAAACAATTTTTGAAGAAATACACAAAACCCTAGCTTTAGAAATCGAAAATTGGGTGAGAAACGAACCTTTGGAATGAAACCCTAGATTTCCAGCGGAGTTCTCTGTGCGTTTTTGTTTTGGTATGGAGGAAAAGTAAATGCTGGGTGATCAGAGGATTTGATAAGTCAGTCAATATCTTCTGGGTTGTGGGGGGTGGGTGGGTTTCATATATGGTATACCACCGCTTTTAGCGGGAATGGGTATTGGCTTATCTTTGGTTACCGTCTATCAAAGTTTCTTCTTTTGGTTAGTGGATGGGGACTCCACCTAGGGCTGCACAGAAACCGCCTGAAACCGCCAAACCGACCGAAAACCGACAAAAATCGCCCAAACCGAACCCGAACCGATCGCAAATTGGAGGAAGGCGGTTTGCAAATTTGAAAAACCGCCCATGTCGGTTCTGTGGGCAGTTTTAAGTGTTAAACCGACCGAACCGACCGATATAGAACGACTAAGCTAGACCATTGATATTAGATTAAATCTAATCTAGACCATCCATTTATCCTAAACCCTTAGACCATTGATATTAGATTAAATCTAATCTAGGCCATCCATTTATCCTAAACCCTTAATATATCTAGTACTACAGAAACCAATATCCCTTAGTTTCTCGTTCTTCTCCAGCCACCTTCTTCTACTCTCTCTCTCACTCTCCTGTCTACCGTCTACGCCACCACCATCTCACTCTTATCACCACAACTTCATCAGCACAACAAGTTTTCACCGAGTTCACTCTATGGTAGGTATATAGTTTTCTTCTTTTCTTTTTCTTATTCAGTTTTTTGTTTTAGTTTAGTTTTTTTTTATAGTCCAGATCTTATTTCTTCCGATCTGGTTTTCGATGCCAAAGATCATGAGTTAAGGTGTTAGGTTTTGGTGTTTTCTAACTCTTTATTGCTGATCTGATTATGGTTTGGGGGTCTTTACATTTGAAATTGAAATTCTAGGTTTAATTGTTTAATGTTTAACAATTTTGAGTTTGGGTTATTAAAGAATCAACTGATTTAGATGTTTTTTTCCTTCATGATAATCAATTTTGGGGGTTTCTATTAGAACGAAACCCTAGTATTATTTTTTTTGTTGTTGATTTTTTTGTCAAATAATTAGGGGTTTAATGTTGTTTAGTTAGATCTGTGTTGGGTTTCATTATAATTGTTGATTGTATTCATATCAACAATTTTTGGTTTGTTTGATTGCTGTGAAAAAATTATTAGTTTAATTTTGCTCTGTTTGTAATCTGTATTTGATTCCATTAGCTTGTATTTAGTAGTATCAGAAACATTCTGATGCTGGTGTGTATTTTTTGATACAGGTTAATCAGCCTGCAAAGGTATTTCCTGCAAATTCCAGGCGACATGGGACCTCTATGTTGAGGGCTGATCTGAAGAATTGTGCATCTCTGAGGTCCATCAGCCTGTCTAATCCATAAACAAGAGTTGTAA
>JAJJMA010167317.1:0-10438 GCA_023529015.1 Papaver nudicaule | reverse complement strand
AAATCAATCTTTGTAACTCAACTGATGGATTCAATCAAGAAATAAACACATTTAACTCGTCATGGACCTAAATTTCCACAACGATTTCTCATATTGTACTAATAGTTTCACAGAGCATTGAATCCAATCCAATCCAATCCCAAAAATTCTCCTTTCAAAACCTAAATTGCAATAATCCAATCTCAAAAATCAGCATAACAAAAAATTAAGCCATGAATAAACAGAATCTGGAAAACCCAGAGAAGAAAAACTCACCAGCATCAAAAGAACATTCGTCATAGTTAACCAAGAGAATGACGAGTTTTCATTTTGTAATCTCCAATTGAAAAAACCAATTACTCCAAACCCTAAATCTTCTGACGAACCATCTCTCAAATCTTTTAAATTAGATTGGTGCTGGTGGTGAGGTGGTGGTGAGCGAAAACCCTAAATCTTCTGAAAACCCTAAATCTTATGATTAATCTGTTGGGTTGAGGATTAGTCGACTAAATTGAATCTATCTGGGTTTAGGAAGACGAAGACGAAGAACAAGAAGAACCATTGTTCTGCCTCTCCCTCATGTTCTTCACTAATTTCCATAAAAACCAGTTCAATTTCCATAAGAGTTGCAGAGAAATGGAAGTTGAGATTGAGAGATTAGTGGTGGTGATGGGTTATAAGGTAAGAGTTTGTAGTGGTGAGCGATGGTGAGATGGTGGTGGTGTTCTGTGGGTTGAGAACGATGGTGAGGTGGTGGTGATGTTCTGTTGTTAGATGAAGAAGAAGATGATGGAGGTCGAGAGATAGCGGTGATGTTAAGAGATTGGATAAGATGGGAGGGGTGGTGGGTTATTAGATTTAGGGTTTTAATCTTTAGGATTAGCATAAAATTAGTCACCCCCTTATAACTGAATGGGATACCCAAACTCATTTTTGTCTTTCCCTCGCCCCTATTAAATTTGGGCTCGCCCCCAAATTTGCTAGGTTATAAATTTTGTCAATCTATACTTTTTTTTTTTTTTTTTTTTTTGAAAGAGGTGTCTTTTATTCACAAAATTAACTAGGAAATAGCCTTACAAAGTTGAGCAAAACATAGCCCAACAATCATACATTTTGTTACAACTATTAGTACAGTAGGTCAGAACCCAAAACAAAAAAGATAGACAATTTTCGCTACAGATTGATTATATTTGCAAAAACATTTAATAAATGAAGAATTTGCGCAAATATTGATGGTGCTGATAGATCGAAACATTTAATAAATGAAGAATTTGCGTAAATATTGATGGTGCTAATAGATCGAAAATGTTCGAACAACAAAGAGTAAATGAAAAAAAAGAAGATAGAATTCTACCATTTGAAAACGACATACATTGCAGCGATCATATCTTTGCATCATCTATTCTTTTATTTATAGTTCTTCTTCGGTACTCTCGGAGGGCTACTCTTCAATTAGTTGAGACACATTTTTGAGATGATTTTTGTTAGAGGGAGAGCAAAAAAGGATTTGAGGAGTGCAAAAACCGTGTTGACTCACTAACTAGACCGTTTTCTATATTATATGCTAACTCGGACAGCAATACCCTTATTCACACATGCTCTGCTCACATGCTTACAAACCAAACCCAACATAATAGCCGATAAAAATCAGTTGTTCCTTCATACCCTAAACCCATACGAAATTCAATCGAACAACACAAGCAAATTGAATCCAAACCTCCCATTTCTACAGGCATACATTTTTTTGCACTGGAAAAATCAGTTAGTACCCAAATTTACATAGGAATAGCTGTGTTTGTGCCAGATAGCCAAAGTTCCTGGCATGAACATGCTTGTAGCAAATGCCTACATGGAGTTTCTATTAACATCCTTGTACAGTAGATAGCACGACCCAGTTTTCCCAAGTGCAGCGATTCCTTAACTTTTCAAAAATCTTCCGATGGGAATTTACAGTGCATGATAATTGAAGTGTTTAACCAGGGGAAAATATACTCCGTACGTCTTTTGGGCAAAGAAAGAAACTCAGTTACACTAAAAATAATGCCAATCAAACTTTCTTTCCTTCTGTATACTTACAAGTTACAAGGCTTTCAATATCAAGAACCATCAACAAAATGTGTAGTTTCTCTTTGTACTGTAACGCTATAGGTAATGTTATAGTACCTCAATCAGGGAGACTAAAGCAGCAGCAATCATTCCGAATGAATGACCAGCATCAAAAGTAGGTGCACCCCATTGAAGTGGGTATGGGATTTTTATCCTCCATAAATGCGTGAAAGTGCAAACGATGTGAAGGCATACAAAGAATTTGTAAAGACTGCAAAATTCGAAAAGAGACAATTGATTCTAAATGGCTGCATGAAAACTCAGAGTAAACTGACCAAGGTGCAGATGAAATAAGATTAGCTCTATCCATTCGGCAATGGATTTGTGTAAGATCAGGGCGATGCTTATAAGCACCACTTGCTGTAGTCAAATGTGCGTAAGCCCAGATTACTATGACTGATATCAAGAGTGCAAGCCGCTCAAATATTGGCAGATCCTTTGTTCGAAAGGTTTTCAAGTACTGTAAACCATATCAAGAAAGAAGAATGATATTTCCAAGCCAAAAAAAAAAAAAAGGAAAGGAGAATGATTTTCCAATATGCTTGTGTTGTTCGATTGAATTTCATATGGGTTTAGGGTTTAAAGGTAGATGAAGGAGCAACTGATTCTAATTTTTATCGGCCTGGGTTTGGTTTGTAAGCATGTGAGCAGAGCGTGTGCGAGTAAGGGTATTGCTGTCTGAGTCAGCAGATAATATAGAAATCAACCTAGTTAGTGAGTTAACCCAGGTTTTGCACTCCTCAAATCCTTTTTTGCTCTCCCTCTAACAAAAATCTTTGAGATAGCCTAGGAGTGCAGGAATGGCAGTTGGAGTGGCAAACATCATTACCCAAGACCCAAAAAAAATAAAGGAGTAATATTTAGGCCACACCTTGCAGATGTTGGGTAATCATAACATAACTATGATTCAACATAAAAAAGAAAATCAAAATCAATTACACTGTGGTGCACTTACAATTAAATATTCTCTTCACTTTTACTTAGCGGAAAGTATATTTTGTCATCAATTATTAGGGTTTAACGAAATGGTGAGGTAGTTGTTGATCCGTGGCAGGCAGCTGAATGACGGAAGTAGAAATCCAACACATCGTACTCATTTGTTGTATTGAGAGTACGAAAGGGAATGTAAGCTTTAAGGATTAATTGTTTGATCGTGACATCATCCTGCACGTCCATGACGATGTAATTGTATATTATTTTTTTTTAAAACAGTGAAGAAAAACAGAAAATACAAAAATAAAATAAAATACAATGGGGTTTTGCAAAATGATGCTGTTATCTCGAAATGCGCACAAGGGCTACAAGACTCATCATTATATGTGTAGCACATAATGTTCCGCAATTTCGCACACAAGCATATGGTATTGGGGAGCTAGCTAGCCTACATGTTCATCTCGGAAAGGCCAAGTAGCCAAGTAGTCGCATAAAATCATTTATTTTTTTTTATTTTTTTTTTAAAAATCAAAGAACCTTTTCATTAATGGAAATTCCAAAAGTTACATTGAGTTGAAGATCAAAAATAAAAGAATACAAAGAACCATAAACATACCATACAAGTACAATACCGAAAAATCCGACAAGAGAAAGAGAAAGATTAACGGAGTAAGACAAATGTATGAATAAGATCCGATTGAATCGGAGGAAGAATGGTTATACTCGGAAATATATTCCAACCATTTTGTTTGTTTTTTCTTCTATAAAAAGATATGCTTCCAAAATAGGAGTGATTTGCTCAAATCTCTTGTAACTAGTGATGAAACTTCCGTCGTCAAATAAATCATTGATGAAGATCCCGTCGCCGGAAAGATAGATGATGAAGATTCCGATGTAGATTCCGTCGTCGGAGACAACTATGATGAAGTTTTCGTCGTTGGAGTACATCCCTAGTGATCTTAAAACCCAAAACAACCAAGAATCGTCATTAGAACGTACAAAAACCTCCTTGAAGGAGTAGATAAAACCACCTTGAAGGTGTAGATAAACTTCCTTGAAGGAGTAGAAAAACCTCACCAAATGGTAAGTAAAAGACATCGAAATAACCTAAACTAAGCAACTAATCTATGAAAACAAAGAAAATAAGTTGTGACCTGCTCAGATCCGATCTTAAATGACCAGATCTGAGCAGTGAAGATGGAACTTTATTTGAGGGAGAAGGGAGATCTAGAGCGGACATGTTCATCTTTTTATTTTTTGTATTTTGCCGTCGTGCATAAAATCATTCATATATTAACGTCATCCAAATCTATTAGATACCAGTCCAGAAATTCGGAACTGAATTTGGGCTGGGACTGTTAAACCACACTATGAACGGAGAAAACTATAATCATGGGTCTGTTCGCGCATCTCGAACATGCGTAGTTGTCTGGTGGTCTATTCCGATCTCGAACCGGCATAGTTGTATTGGTGTATAAAAATGGAAGACAGAGTTTAGCATTATGGAACAACTCAGATGGATAGAGAAACAAAAAAACCAAGTTCTGGGAACATTTGTGGAGTCTGGACAGGTATATACACTCACCTAAAATCCTTTAAACAATGTACTAGACTGAAATTAGGAGATGGGAGAACTATTAGATTTTGGGAGGGCATTTGGGTGGGAGAAGAAGCATTCAACTTATCCTTCCCACACATCTATGCTATCACTACAACGAAAAACTGGACGGTGCAAAAATGTGCTGAAACATTACTCAACGGTGGCGCTTGGAACTTAGGATTGGACAGGAGGCTCTCGCAAATTCAAATTAATGAAGTCTCTTCTTTGTTGCCGATCATCGAGAATTTAACGGTGGGCGCTAGTCCAGATTCTTTAGTTTGGTCGATTGACAAAAATGGTGTGTTCTCGGTTAAATCTGCTTATGTGTGGTTCGCAAAGAAGCAACAAATGGAGAACAAAAACCTTAGTATTTGGTCAAGAGCTTGGCCTCACAAGGTAGGATTCTTTTTGTGGCAGGTATACCATAAAAAATTAGGTACTATGGATGTTTTACTCAAAAAAGGGAAGGTGCTGGTTAATGAATGTCTATTGTGTAGCAAAGTAGGAGAGTCCACTGAGCATCTTCTATTTCATTGTTCTTTCGCTTCTGAAATTTGGCAGTACTTCATCTCTTATGTCGGGATAGAATGGGTTAGGCCTAATTGTATTGATTTAATCATTAAAGGTTGGAGAGTTAAGAACCTTTCCACCACTGGCCAAGCTCTTTGGAATGTGCTACCGGCTGCTATCTGTTGGTGCATTTGGAAATGTCGGAATGAAATCATCTTTAACAATGGGACGGTGCCTACCTTAAAGAAGATAACAGATGAGATAAAAGCTCAAGCATTCTTTTGGTGTCGAAATCTGGACGGTATGACAAATATTTTTCTGGATCAAGTTATTGTTAACTGGGGTCTATTGTTTGTAACATAAGTGTCTTTTGTTCTTTTGGTTTCCAAGGCCTTTGGGTTTGGGTTGTGGGAGTCTCTTCCTACATCCCTCTTTGGTGTTTTCTTCCTTTGTATCCTGCTTGCTTAATGTAAGCTGATTCAATGAATTATTATTTTTGCTGACTAAAAAAAAAAAAAAGTTTAGCATTATCGGCCCATTAGCAAAGCTACATAATTAGGTTCCCCCAATTCATCCTAGCATAAATTTGCGCTCTCAACTCTGAGCATTTACATGCATAATTGTCCTCAACCAACAATTCGAGCATTTCCTTCCATTGGAAAATAAGATTTTGTGATCATCAAGATTTCTTGGAATTGCTTGGCCATAATGAAGGGTGGATATTGCCTTTTCAAGCTTACTAAAGCTCCTCAAGTAGCAGTAAAAGTAAAAATTGCAAAAAAAAAAAAGAAAAAAAAAGTAGACCCAAACCCAAACCCAAAGAAGCATAACTTTGGTTCTTGTAAATATAGCCTGACAGTAGGGGACATCTAGGAGAATGAGAAAGAAAGAAGAATTCACACAAAGCAAAGAACTACCAAGACTCAAGAATAAATAAAATTCTCTTCTTCTCCTGAATGTCTAATACTAAAAGCAAAGAATAACAGTTGGGGAAAAAGATCAAATATTGTCACAAAAACAAAAAAGAAATTTAAAACAGAAAGATAAAGCTTATTTCATTCCAGTCTTTGTATTGGAGAATGGAAACAAGCCCTTTCTTCAACTCTACTTTTGTTACCAAATTAAACAACAAAACCCAAAAAACTTACTTCAACACAAATTACTCGCGAAGAAATTTTACCATCAAATGGGGCAAAGTCCTAAATATGGGAATGAATGGACATGGTGTTTATATGGAAGTATTAATATTAGGACAGTACTGATTTATATTAAGTATGACTTGATTTACAAGCGATTGTCTCGAATAAATTTATACCCTATGGGTTATCAACGTAATCATCTCTTGCTTTCGGTAAATAAAAATTTAGTATTTTATTTTTTTTATTTTACAACTGAGTTTTATTTGTGTGTTTTTTAATTCAACCTCGTGCCTGAACGTTTTGTCTGTCAGAGCCCCGAGACCAAATTATTAGTAGCTCAGAGTTCTAGGACAAGAGCCATAGACAGAGAGAGGAAGTGGGATTTGGGATACAGTAGTATATTACAAGGGAAAGAGAGTGAGTTTTGAGGTTTTTTATTTCTAGTGAAGCTGGAGAGGAAAAATGTTATTGTTGTTTTCATGGATAACAAAAACTAGGAGGAATATATCATTAGAAGAGGAAGAAGATTATAGCAGAAGAAGACAATTCAAATGTATACAAAAACAAACGGTTTTAGAAGAAGAAGAAGAAGAAAGAGTTTACAAACATTCCAAAAATAATACAATGGTTTATTCTAGCAATTACAATAATAATACTAGGAAGAAGAAGATGTCTTCTTCCTCAATCATTTCCATATTTGTTAGTTTTCTTCTTCTTGTTTTTTCCTCAACAATTCCTGCCATTGTTTTAGCAGAAACCCATGATCATCATAAAAATAACCAAACGTTTAGACCACTTGAAGAATTACAAAAACTCAAGGCTATCCAAGCTCATCTTAGGAAAGTCAATAAACCTGCTATTAAGACAATTGAGGTAATTACTTTTACTACATATGTTCTGTTTTCAAGATTCAATCTTCTTCTTCTTCTTCTTCTTTTTTCCCCCATAAATTTGTCATGGGTTTTTGATTCTTTGCTTCTTGTGTGCAGAGTCCTGATGGCGATTTGATTGATTGTGTTATAACTCATGAACAACCAGCTTTTGATCATCCTAATTTAATAGGACAAAAACCTCTGGTATAAATACATTTTTCTCCTTTGAAATGTGATTAGTTATACAAAGTGGATCATATTAATTGATTTTTGTTTTGGGTGCTGGTATCATAGGATGCACCAGACAGACCACATGGACACAATCCAAAGGGAAGAATATCTGAAAGTTTCCAGCTATGGACATTTAATGGAGAAACATGCCCTGAGGGAACAATTCCGATTAGAAGGACTAAAGAAGAAGACATTCTAAGAGCTAGTTCTGTGAATAAATTTGGAAAGAAGATTAGTAACCATTTTAGACGTGATTCTTCTAGCAGTGATCATGAGGTTAGTATTAATGAATGTTGATTTGTCATCAAGTAAGAACAGAGTTTTCCCTGTCCTAACTTTGAACAAAAATCTAGTATTTAATTTTCGCCAAATTTACTTAGCAGAGTAATGGGGAGATTTTTGATAAAGTGAAAAAACTCAGAAATTTTTCGTACATGGGCAAAATTAATTTTTACTTCGTTTATTTACAAAACAATAAATATCGACATCTATTTTTGGCAATTCCAAACTCTCATGGTTTCTTACAAGTCTATGAGTTCAACCAATTAGGAGTACAATAAATTATCTGCACAAGTACTCTGCTTTACTTTAAACTCCTCAACTAACACTTGTAACTAATCTTTTCTTTCAAGTCTTCTTATTTTCTGCAAGTTTATTCTACTATTTCATCATTAGAATTAACATGTCGTAAAAACATTTGCCGATCAGTTCAGATCATTCTCAACAAAAATCAGATTATGGAAAAACTAGCATATTAAACATATCAAAATAACAATGTCAAAGTATAATGGATCTCTTTTTTTAACTTGTGTTTTTGTTTATGGTATTTTAGCATGCAGTTGGATATGTAATGGGTGAAGAATATTATGGAGCAAAAGCTAGTTTAAATGTATGGGCACCAAAGGTGTCTAATCAATACGAATTCAGTTTGTCTCAAATGTGGGTGATTTCTGGTTCATTTGGTGAAGATCTTAACACCATTGAAGCTGGTTGGCAGGTAATTTATACACTTTACCCCTTACTCATTCATTCATGGTATCCATTCGGATTCAAAATTTTGGTTTTTAAATCGAAAGTTTTATTTTACCTCAGGTGAGTCCAGAGATTTATGGAGACAATTATCCTAGATTCTTCACTTATTGGACTGTAAGTATATATATATATTTCCACCTAGAAATTTATCAAAAATCAATTCATCTCCATTTTTGTTTCTCGGAAAATATTGTGCATCATTGTGCTAATAATCCTAAAAAACTTGCAGACGGATGCATACCAAGCGACTGGTTGCTATAATTTGCTTTGCTCTGGTTTCGTGCAAACTAATAATAAGATTGCCATCGGAGCGGCAATCTCGCCGACATCGTCGTATAATGGCGGACAATTCGACATTAGTTTATTGGTTTGGAAGGTAATTCACAATTTCCTAATCAAAATCTTAAAACCAAGGTTAATATCATACTTTTTTAGTTGAAGTTTTCATTTTTCATCAAAGTAAACAAGGGTTAAAATGTTACAATTCACACTGTCTACTTAAAAGCTGCTAACATACACTCACAGTCACAGTTGGACCGTATTAGACGAAAACAGGTTGATTTGTTTGTGCTAAGAGTTAAGACCGTTATTCTAGTTGCATGCTGCCGCGCATGTTAGACAGTATGTCAAATGACCAATATAACCTTACTTGTACTATTTTTTTCCCCCTCTTTTCTCTTGTATAAAATTATAAGATGCTCTTCTTTTCTAACATGCGTGTAAAGATCTCCCATGCTATTTTTTTTTCTTTTTTTTTTTTGCTTTTTCTTTTTTCTTTTTATTCGATCAAGTTAGCTAGAGGTCAATCATGACTATTACCCATCGACCAGAGGTTCATGTTGAGATTTACTAGTATCATTTTAGGAATGTCAGCAGATATTTGCATTTAAAAAGTGCATCTAGTGTCAAACTATCTACTTATGAAGAAATTTGCATTTTTTCAGGATCCAAATCATGGAAATTGGTGGCTTGAGTTCGGCTCAGGATTGCTGGTCGGATATTGGCCAGCATTTCTATTTAGTCACTTAAGAGATCATGCGACAATGGTACAATTTGGAGGTGAAGTTGTCAACACACGACCATCCGGATTTCATACGCCGACACAAATGGGTAGCGGTCATTTCTCCGAAGAAGGGTTCGGTAAAGCATCATATTTTCGGAATTTACAAGTTGTTGATTGGGATAATAGCTTGATACCATTATCAAATCTGAAAGTATTAGCTGATCATCCAAATTGTTATGACATTGAAGGGGGTATTAATAGTGTTTGGGGGAATTACTTTTATTATGGAGGACCTGGAAGAAATGTGAAATGTCCTTAAATTGAATATATCGTAGAGGTGAAGGGGTTTTTTCTTTTTCTTTTTATAAATTTTTGGTGGGTAATTTAATTTTTAGATTTAAAGTTCTTCTCTTCTAATCCATTTTTCTTCCTTTCCTTCTTTCTTTCTAAATTCTAACAGGTGATCCACTAATTTGTCACCTCTAGGAATGTATTTGTAAATTTGGAAAAATGAAATAGTGAATATATACCTTGTTTGTGATTTCTATTTCTGTCTAGTCCTTGCGTTCTCTGACTTCTATTGTCTGTAATTTTCTATGAAATTTACGTGATTGCTTCTACGAAATAAAAATAATCTTCACCACTGGAATAACTGGGTTGTTACTGTTTCAAAAAAAAAAAAAAAAAACTGGGTTGGTAACCTCAGCATATGCATTGCTCGTGCCCTATGACAACTGTGGAATATCTACTTGTGATATCTTAGCGGTGCTCATTGGCATTATACATCTCCCCCCACCTTTCCTTGTACCCAATTAGTATGTTTTAAAGTTCTTGTGGAGACACACACCACCACTGCTTATATTCACACTGCGTTATTTCTGAGTACTTCACTAATTAAGTAATATGTGAAATATTTGACCTTGATAATTTTATCTAACTGTGTTTACATCTGATTCAATATCATTGATTTGGATCCAGAAAAGTGATAAAAATAATTTGATTGACTTGAACGGCAAGTTGGTGCTTGATTCGA
>JAJJMA010167313.1:0-12272 GCA_023529015.1 Papaver nudicaule | reverse complement strand
GGCTATGGTTGACCTGCGCGCCTCTACTTGAGCCGCTCAACTACTAGTTCATCCAACGACTATATCCCACCACCCCATATAAACCATCCATCCGATGGCCCCGTTTCAAAATCACACTTTTTTTTGAAAAATGGCTCAACTTGTTGCATCGAGTTTACTATGTTTTATATTATCCGAAAAGGGGTGAAGAATAAAGCAAAGTGGTTATGTGAGCAGGATTTATTGGGATCGGGTACTGAAAGCTTTTGCACTGACACCAGTGATAACCCTAACAACTGTAATCACGATGCGTTGTTCCGTCGATTTGTAACAATAAAGAAAGAAGTTACAACTTATTGCCTTATATCATCTTGTTAATCGTACCAACTAAGGCGTGAAACAATGCTATACTCGCTGAGAGAGTTCCAGAGGATTAACAACGATGAAAATGATCAAGTTTTCCGTTGCATAACTCATTACAACATATTTAAAGATTTTCTTAGAGATCGTCTTGCCTGTTAAAACTTGTTTGGTTGTAATGTGGTCTAACAACATAATTTAAATAGCTCTAACTAAAATGTAAACAATGTAATTTATAGATTAAATAAGTCTAATTAAAACAAAAAGGTTTACATTAAAATATATTTCATTCCAATTATGATTAGAAATTAAATGTTAAACTTCGTGTATATACATAATTAATTATAACTATTCGTTCCCAGTCCAATTTGTGTCATACATTCCCCTTGTAACTAAGGATGGGCCATTTGCCCCATGGGTTTGGGACTCCGAAGATACTCGCTTCTATAAGGTAGATTTTTATCCGCACAAACGGGATGGATATGAGTACGAGTAATCCCCTAATTAGAGATGCGGGGATGAAACGGGGATGGTATTCAAGGTACTCGCCACGTACCTATCCTTTTTAGGAATTAATACTTTATATAGAAAAGAATATGATCATATTTATTAAGTGTGTTTACGGCTCATTATTTATTAAGTTTTTTTTTTTTTTTTTTTTGTTGGCGATTCCAGCATTTACGGTTGTTGTTGAATCTGATTTTAGTATTGGAGGTAGATTTTTGAGTATCCAACGTATTAGGCTACATCCAAACACTTTGGAAGCATTGATTAAACTGAGAGAAAATCCTTATTCATTCAATGTGTATGACTGATGATGACTCTGATTTTGACATCGAAAGAGAGCCTGCTAGAAAAAATAGCGAAGTCATTGTATTCATAAAATTTCAGGCTTCTGAAATCTCACGATTGAGAGCCAAGCTGAACTCCCTCTTGGATAAAGTTAATGAAAACGAATCTATGATTAACAACCCAACCACTGAAAACACACTACTTCAGAGTAAAATCAACTCTCCCGACTCACGATTGGAATGTGGTGAACTCCAATCATTCTCAATATCAGATATCGAGAAATCTGATCTTGTTCTTGCCTATGAGAAAATAAAGGAATCAAATGAGAGATTGGTCTTCGAAAATCAGCCTCTGAAAAGCCCACAAAAGCCATTTAGAAAAAATCCTCAAGACATGTCTTGTTAAGCCTGATGGTAAGAAGTTCGACCTTTCTGTCACCACTAACGTGATGACAACTTCTACACATCTCTCGGATCATAACAACGCTAACACTAAGTGTGGATGCCATATTTCACATGACCGCTAAGGACCGTATCACTACCGCACACACATCCAAGGCTTCACATCATCACTGGAGCTTACTAAGTATATGAAATATGTAACCATATAACGTATGGTCCTGCGCCTCCGCTACTCGGAGGAGACCTAATAAGTAAGCCGACTTAGTCGTCTGGTCTAGTAGTACTGGATCATTGAGGGAGCTGTCCTTAGTGATCCCCTATAAAAGGAGAACTTCTATCCCCGAGATAGAGGTGGACCTTTTGGTGGAGATTGGCCTTTATAGGACAACCCCCATTTGGCCTCTAATGTTGAGTGTCTTTGATACCCGATACTACAGATGAGTAGAAATAACCCGAGGTAGTTGAGCCTAGTAAATTTCTAGCAGTTACACTATGGAAACAAGCAGGTTGCTCATCTTCAATCCCCATTTGGCCTCCAAATTTTCGCTGTTGTAGCAAAATAAAAGGACACATTCAATCTAAATGCAATAGCCAAATAGAGAACAAGCAGATTGCTCATATTTAATACACCTTAAATCTTGTTCTAAAAAATGTGTTTGAACTCTCTAAACCAAGGAATAAGTATGTAAAGAGAGTATTACCTACAATGAGAAAATATTATCACAAAGGGATTACTTCTCGAACAGAGTGGGATCCTCGTGGATATAGCCGGTGGTACAACACGATTTCTCTTAATATTGTTAAAACCGCACATACCTGGATTCCTAAAAAACTTTCAATTCAAAAAGGAATCAACCATAATTCTTTAAAACTCTATGAGTTTGGAGGTCATGAAGAAGATGTTGTAAGAATACATCATGCTCAACGAGAAACTCTCTCAGCAAGTCCACGAAAGAAAGCATCAGCGGAACATATCATGTAACTCGACTAATCTTTTGCATATTATAATAACAGTATTTTCTATGACAACAGACGTGAATCAACAGAAATGGTCTAAGCAATGATTTAGACGAGGTGAGCGTCCAATGGCTCACCCAACACTATGCATTAGTGTTGAGACATGCTTCCTCATCTGTGTACTAAGAGGTGAGGAATACATTAACCAAGGATTATCACCATAATGGTATAAATCAGTATCACTCGGGGTCACCTCCTTGTGCGTATCTTATGTTTCTTATAATCTTGATTATGCACTCCTAATAATGGATACTTGTTTCTCATAAATAACGGTGCATGGGTTAGTGAGAAAACAACTCACGCACTAATTTAGGTTTTTCCTACCTAATGAACCATAATATGAGTTTATTACTCTCTTTTAAATTGTTAATAATTTTGATTCAATAGAGGAAATTAATTTTTGTTTCCATATATTCCAAAACTCTTAAAGAAGGTCATGTATTTGACTTCCTACTGAACTCTTTATGAGACGTTCATGAATGGGTTATGACTCTCGTTCAGAAACCATGTTAATTTGGAATACCCCCTTTCTTGGTCATCTAGATAACTTCTTGTATAAATTCCACAATACTTGATTGGTCACACATTTAAGTTACTCCTTTACTTTGTCCTGTAAAACATGGAAAAGGATAGCAATGCTAATATCTCAAAAGAAAAAGAAAGTGAAAGTAAAAAGAAGAGAACTCTTGTCGAAAAAGATGTTGATCCTCCTGCCTTTCATGAGTTTCAACCCACTATTCTGGCTACTTCGCCTATGAAAATCAAAGACTAGAAGATATCAGCTGACATTATCTACAAAATTATGCGGATACCATATTCCATATGTGTATCCTGAAGGTCGCACCAACATCGCACCAGGGCCTTAAGAACCCGCATGCACCGAATGAGATTCAACCACCCCATTTAGTAATAACAACATAAAATATAAGGCTTCAACTACGCTCCATGTATCATGTGTGTACCAATATGACTGACATAGTCGGAAAAGCGGAGGGACTGTCCTCCACCTCCTTACCAATGTAACCAACATAGTCGGACAAACCAGCCCATCCTACGCTTTCGTAGATATTGTATGTAAACCGACTTACCGGTCTAGCTCAGTAGTACTGGATCACTGAGGGATGTATCCTCATTGATCCTTATAAATTGAATCTAGCTCAGTAGTACTGGATCACTGAGGGATGTATCCTCAATGATCCTTATAAATTGAGACCCTCGATCTTTGAAGATAGGATCCCAAGTTGTTCAAAATACAATGAGAACTTCACTTATGTCTTGTCTTCTTTACTTGTTTTAATTACTTGGGTTTGTTGTCTAGTATTTCTAGCAACTACATTTTGGCGCCGACACAAGGGGACGAAGAATTCAAAAAAGTCACAGATCTCGAGAGCAAATTTGAGAGGTGTTTCATAGAGTACAAACCTCGGTTTTCTTAGCTTCTTGAAAATCCAGTAACTCATAAAGAAAGCAGTAGAATATAGAATCCATAAGAGTGAAAGTGAGAGTTGTTTCATAGAGCACAAACCTCTGTTTACTTAGTTCTTTGAAAATCCAGTACCACGGGAGGAGATAGACTGATTAAGAAGAAGAGATAAGAAAGGGACAACACGAAAGTTATGGATCCCAGTAGATGTTCAAGAGCCAACCATATAGAATCAATCAACAACAGTGCGGGTAGCAGGGATCAAGCTAGATATTATACTCCATCGGCTGGACATGCTTGTTACTCTTGTGAAAAATCAACAATCGTTCATCTTCGAGCAAACACGCCACCATCGGAGCACTAACGGAAGCAATCTCAGGTATTTCGACGATAAGAGATGACGATGTGTCACCTTTCCAGACGTATAACATGGAATTCAAAAGCGCATTCGTAGTACACATGGTCAGAGTCGTCGAAACATAAAGAGTCCACCGAACCAGAGCAATCACCACGAAAGATAGAAGAGTAACAACCGCAACCAGTAATACTGGCTCCGCAACCAGAAAGGATAGCGACCATGGAAAAAACGACAGCGATCAAACCTGCAAGCGGAATCAGAATTCATACAAAAATGCTTTCAGATCATCGGTTGGGCGTACTGGAACCATAGTGGCACCCAACACAATAAAACATGGATTGATGCGAATTATACGCAAACATACAAAGAGTATGTGCCACTATCAAAACCTAAACCATAGAAATACAATATCGTAATAAAAGAATATGTTATGGAAGGAGGATACTACATACCAGAGTACGCCATAGGAAGGCCCATACAAAATCAGAGAAGATATACACAAACTGTTATGTCCCCGTTATGGGCTACCAAAGTTACTAAGGGCTAGCTCGACAGTTATTTAGCAGTTTGAATTAATCTTAATTAATCAATCAGTTAGTTAAGTAACGTTGGCTGTGAGAGTCACACAAGTTCAACATTATATTCCCTTTATAAGTTGCTTATGTATGATGTTGAGGTCAAGTGAAAATTAAACCAAAAACTTTCTCTCTCTTAATTGAAGCTGTCTTAGCTTTTCTCAGGCTCTGGAAACAAAGATTAGTCCTCTCTTTGAGAGGAATTTCTTTAGGTTGATTTGTTCTTGATCTGTTTGTAGTGGAAACATCACAAGTGGTATCAGAGCGGTCGATCTTGAGTGACCGACTAGAAAAATAGTGAATGAAAACAATTAACACTATCAGAAAGAACCATGATGAGTTATCAAAGAAGATTGATACCACACTGTAGATGGTGGTTTGTGAACAAATATAAAGTTGAGTCTAATGTACTAGCCACGGGAATCCTTTGGAGAAGATCAAGTTGTATAGGTCCTATTAAGGCTAAGTAGGGAGAGTCCAGCATAAATCAAGCTCTTTGGGTCACATCAAAGACTTGGCCACACCCTCAAGACTTGGCCGTATTCTCAAGACTTGGCCAGTTCCTTAAACATGGCCATGCTCTCAAGATTCATTCTTTTCCAAGACGTGCGTGCCTTCCCCGTCTCTGAAGACGCCTTCGCCTGCCGAGACGTCCCCGCCTCCGAAGACGCCTTTGCCCCCCGAGACGTGTACGCCTCCGGAGACGCCTTCACCTCTCGAGACGCGCCCACCTCTGGAGTTCCCTTCACCCCCCGAGACATGCCCGCCTCCAGAGATGCGCCCGCCTTCGGAGACGTGTCTACCCTCACCAAAATGGACTCAACTTCATCAATCTGCAACCATGACCAGCTGAGCTCTCCTAGAGCCCTAGTCGCATATATGATTAGCCGTGCTTTCCTCGAGCCCAGGTCGCATGACTAGCTGAGCTCTCCTCGAGCTCTAGTCTCATCTATGACTAGTTGTGCTCTCCTCGAGCCCTGGTCGCATGACTAGTCGCGCTCTCCTCGAGCCCTGGTCGCTTTCTGTGAGTCCTGGCCGCTTGTTGGCAGGAAGCTCACTGACTAGCCGTTGCTTCCTTAGAGCCCTAACTGCTTGTTGGTTGGTTGTTGCTCTGCTATAAGCCCTAGTCCTTTAGTGGCACTGATCCCCCACTATAGTCCTGACCGCTTGTTGGCAGACTGTATTCACTTACTGGCCCCATGTGAATATCACACTAGATATATGAGCTTACCTTCATCAACAAGTCTGCACACACGAATTGGTCGCATGCTCATCAAGGGCTTACCAGTTAATCTATGCGACATACTTTTAGGGTTTACTTGGACTAACAGTAATATCCCTATATTCGCGTATCCACAAGATTTACAGCTGGAGAAGATTAATCCTTCGAGAATCAAGCTGAAAGTCTTCATCGATAACCGCTCCTCATGGTTTATCCCAAATACATAGAGCTCATATTATCAAGACTAGTTTCAACTTATCTCTTCCGTGAGAATAGCTATTGAGGGGTACGAATCATCAAGTCATGGTCAACTACTAAGGCTTGGTCATCCCTTCTTCTCCCCGAGTCTCATCCAGATGAGCACCTTTCTATTATCTTAGTCAATTTAACAAATACACGAAAGACAATTAAGTCGCATGGGGGGACACAAATTAGGGTTTTGG
Organism: Papaver nudicaule; assembly: GCA_023529015.1. Lineage (NCBI taxonomy): Eukaryota > Viridiplantae > Streptophyta > Magnoliopsida > Ranunculales > Papaveraceae > Papaver > Papaver nudicaule. Next base: position 5,702 of record JAJJMA010167313.1, on the reverse strand, counting down.
TCTGGCGGTCTACGACAAAAGAAAAAAGAATTAGTATTAGGAAACGTGGATATTATCAAGGAAAGTTGTTGGAATTCTTCTCTTCTCAACGAATTAATTATATCCATGTATACTCCAGATAGCCTAATACTTTACACTAATTGTTGATCATGTGTAACTTCGCCTCTATAAATAGCTACCTTTATTCTCACTTTCAACACAACAATTTCTCTCGATAACTCTCTCAGAGAAATAACCTTCTTCCTAAAGTGAATAGCAGAAACTATACAGAGTCCGATCAAATACCACAAATATGTGATTCAATCACCATTGAATTACACTTGATGATCTTATTCTCCTTCGTTTCCCTCCCTTAAACCAACCCTAATCCTTCTCCTGCGACTGAAGCGCTGCTGGAACGGTCAGTGTGCCTGATTTAGGCTAGCAGTATTCGAACCTGGCCTTTCGTACCCACATCAAAAATCTCACAGACACACCATTACTTTATTCATTTACCGTTTTAACCCTTTATTGTTTTTACGTGAAAACATTTGGCGACCACAGTGGGAGGTCATTTTCTCGGTTCGCAGGCAAATCTTAAATCATGGTTTATACAAGGAAGGAAACGAACATCAGTAATATTAAGGTTGTGAATGCTAGCACCACGACTCAAGGTGCTAGTACTTCCACCGCTACTCAAGGAACGGGTTCCACCGTTACTCAAGGAACTCATGCCATCACTACTCAGGAGACTAAGAGTAACGCCTCTAAGACTCAACTCGAAGTCTTAACTTTATTAAAGATGATTAGAGATTGACTACCAAAAAATACAACACGCGAGGAATACTACTGAACACTCTTCCGAATCCAATATTGATGGTCTCGATACTACGAAGATCCAGATCCTGATGACGACGACGAGGAGGAAGGAGCCATCTCTCGTGACGAACATGATATCAGAAGAACCAACAACCTGCCTTACCGTCTCAAGATGCAACAATCTCATCTACCAAGGGGTATATGTCACCAGATCTGAATCCTCCAAGTGATTGGATACAACTCTTGCTCATTAGATCCAACTCCATCAATAATAAATAAACTCATAGAGATAGCTAAGGAAGCAAGCTTTTCTCGAACAACTCCTGCCCGGTTTCAGGAAGATTCATTTCACGACTCTTAGCACAAGACATGTTCGACATATGAAGCTCTTTAGGCTTCACCAAAGGGACCCACCGGTGACATCCAGTGTTTAAAGCTCTCTTGGGTCCATGAGACCCATATAGTATGTGAATCTCTGTGGTCTCATCTCTGAGATCCACCGACCTTGTTCACCTATACAAACTCTATAAGATAACTCATAATCAAGGGAACAAGAACAAGGTGAACTCCACGTACCTTCACTCTTACAGTATACGAATGAAGACGTGCTGAAGTTATTAGATAATACCGCGAGACTATCCACTGTCAAAAGAGAACATATTTCTCGGGAACATACTGCTCACGATAAAGAAAACCAGACTTGGGAATTGAATATGTCTACAGTGGCTCTATGTCTCAATACCACGATGAGGAATGCGTACTACTACATCTTATGGACACTTACTGATCAAAATCTTACACAAACTTCAAAATTTCTCAAAGACTCAACCAAAAAAAATCTTGGCCTTACAACTATGCCACCTCCGACACAAAATATCAGGGTCAAAGTACAGAAGGCGCTAACTCACTTTGCTGAAAATAGTAGGGTGAACACGACCAAAAACACATGTTGTTTGTTTACCCAACTTAGATTTTAAGCCACAGATCGAAGGAGCAGAGAAGGTTCAAGTACAAACAAGTCCAGGTCGAGATGCCTAGAAGAAACTGAAGAACGCCACAAATTCCATCATGTCCAAAAAGGGATGTGTGGTCAGATGCCCGTAATAACCATATACATGCGACTTCAATGACAGGGGGATTGCTGGCCTACCATTAAATCTCAGCCTCGATATTTGGAAAAATCTTGTTCCATCTGTGATGCACCCTCGCATCACTAGGAAGCGTTAATGGTCCTTCATAACTGTACTGGGGTCTGAAAGGACCCAGATAAGCAAGCCGTTACCAAGTTTATACGACAAGATAATGAAGTCTTTCTTCCACAAGGGGATATTTTAGTGCGAAAGTATTGAAGAAGACCTACTATATTTTCTAGCAGCATCTGAAGCCTTCACGATACTCATAGAACGAAACATCAAGTCAGTTAGCAGTCCTTGGATTTTCTATAGCCGGGGACTTGACCTAGGTCAATTCATCCCTTTAAAAACATCATAAGTGGACCATACCATCTATTAAAAAAATTAAGCAATCACACAATGACAATAAAATAATGATTGGTACTACGTACGATATATATCCAAATTCTTCAAGGAATATACATCATCAATAAAACTACGAGTGTTAGTGCTCCGATCAACTGCACAAATACTATAAGTTTGTGCATCCACATCTATAAAAGGAAAGTGAATATGATAACGACGCCTGCATCAAAGGTTTTTGAGTTACCGTAGCTTTAACCTACACATTATCATTATCACTCTAAGAGTTCACAAACTAAGCTTCAACGTCATAGCCAAGCTTTGTTCCAGTCTCAATCTCAAAGGATTAGACGTCTCCTTCAGCTTCTCTAATTGGGTAAAGGCCTGCAAAACTGTACCACCAGTAAAAAAATGTGGAAATACTTATTCAAACAAGATAAGACGCGAAGCTAATACGTAACTCATTGGCCACAGTCGGAAGAATATTTTATCATTTAATTAAAGAATATTGCCAATTGGAGGAACTTCTTTAAAGCTCATATATATGTATAGTTCTGCCAACCTGCATCTACAACAAAGAATTTTTTGATCTAAATCGTCTACGATATTAGTGGAGATCGAAAATAATTGCTCTACATAGAATGTTAGAGTACTCATTCGACTTTCTTGGGACTGATACTTGAAAAGGACAAGTCCGAGCCTTACTATCTTTTCCTAATTTATATCCAGGAAAAGTGTCGCATCAACTCTATGTACATTACAAAACTAGGGAGAACATCCCAAATCTTACCACAAGCTTGATTACCGGACTCAGCCAGATTTGACTAGTTTTATGAATAACCAGTTGAAGTTCAGCACCTCCTCCTCGATCAACATCAACGAAGCCTCATGAGCATGACTCAGTGATTCCCTCTAACATTTGTACACTCGAGAGGTCTACCAACTCACTCTAAGGATTACGACATACACAAGCGCGACCTAGATTTGATTTCTACATGTGTACATCAACGTGAGAAACTAAGGTTTCAAACCCACTCGAGGGAAATTCTGGCATACGTACGTTCATGAAACACGAGGTTTCACAAAGTCAAGATAGATTGATGGACCCTCTCTACTTGAGGAAAACTAGAGCTTAAGTAGAGCACATACAAGTTTTAGATTCCTCATATATTCATACGTACTATACATTCCAGTTAACTAACTCGAAAACTACAAGCAACAACTAAGGAATTAGCTAGGTGATCCACTCTTCACACGTCCTTCTATGTCCTTACTTCAATATACTAAATGGGCAATGACAAAGAAGGTGTCTCACTCCAGCAAGGGAGTTGCCAACTCAACATCAGGATCATCACGTATGTTATATATGAGATGCTGCCACAATCAGTGAACATGTCCACTTCTGGTATCAACTGAATACGCTCACCTTCGGTACTAGCTAACGAACCTGCTTCCGCCACCAGTTAGAAAGCCTTCTAAAATACAAGGTTGGCTCATTCGACCTAGTTGGTTCGTCCGTCCTTTCTCCAAGTATTCACACCCGTTGTCAAGTCCTTGTCTCCATCCAGCATCAACGTCATTACGACAATTGTGCAAGATTATAAAATAAAAAAATAAAAAAACAACAATAAACGAGGACGAGTCTGCCGCCTATTTCATAGGCACGATTGAGGTCGTTCCTTAACCTCGAGTTGAATTTATTTTGTAAATTCCCCATGTGATTCGCGTCATTATGGTGAAGTCAACTAGTTCAGTCAAGTTAACGACGAGAGAAAGCAACGAAGATGGTTCTCCCTTAAACTCAAGGTGACGTTATTTAGCAAACGCCCTCTACGAGTCTTCACACCACCAGGAAACGACGACCGCGTGAAGACGCGATCTTCCAATTTTCTTCCAACAGATTTCGAGTGTAACATATGGAAAGAACAAAGATAGTAGATCCGAATATAAAATTGAACAAATATAAAATTGAGTCTCGTGTACTAGCCACACGAATATAAAATTGAGTCTCATGTACTAGCCACACGAATATAAAATTGAGTCTCATGTACTAGCCACACGAATATAAAATTGAGACTCATGTACTAGCCAAACGAATCCTTTGACGAACATCACGTTGTGTAGGTCCTATTAAGGCTAAGTAGGGAGAGTCGAGCATAAATCAAGCTCTATGGGTCCCATCAAAGAGTTGGCCATACCCTCAAGATTTGGTCGTATTCTCAAGACTTAGCCACTTCCTTAAACATGGCCATGCTCTCAAGATTCATTCTTTTCTGAGACGTGCTTTACGTCCCCACTTCCGGAGACGCCTTCGTTTCCCGAGACGTCCCTGCCTCCGGAAATGCCCGTGAGTGTAGAAAATGCCTTTACCTTATAAAAGTATCCTAGAGGTGAAGCCGCAGGAGAAGACTACCTTTGAGAAGTATGAAATCATCAGCGAGAGCCTATGGCGAGTTACCTTGTAAGAAGACCGGCGTGGAGGTAGCTAAGGTTACATCAGCGAATCCCCATAAGAATAATAGAAGAACGAAGTCATGCTAGCGATAGAAGGACACGTCAGCGAAAGTAGTTGAGAAGTAGTTGAGCATTTATTAGTGATCAGAACGGATATAATGTCAGAATTGACCCGTTGAATCAGTGGATTCCGCGTCAGCAATCCTTATCCAAAGAAGACTTGGCCGCCAAGGTATGTTAGGCGAGATGAAAGATCGTCGACATGGTTCACCGGCGAGTGAAGACAAATAAGTGTCAGAAGAGTTATTGTTTGTATTAGCTGTTATCCATTATGTAAACCTCTATAAATAGCGAGAGAACCCTCGTATGAAGGGTTGGACATTTCTTGGTCTGGATTAGAGAGAGGAAAAGTGACATAGCTTACTTACTCTCCCTAGCCCGGCATTGAGATTAGGTTCATAGGTTAGTGATAATACGGAGAGCTTTGTAAGGTGAGTGATGTAATCATGCTTAATCTAGTGAAAACCCTTTGATGTATGATTATGTGAGTTGTTTGTGTTTGTATGATTGGGTGTACTGTATAAGATCTAGTAATGGGATTTTATTACAACGCCTTCACCTCCCGAGACGTGTCCGCCTCCGGAAACGCCTTCACCTCCCGAGACGTGCGTGTCCACCCTCACCAAAATGGACTCAACTTCATTAATACGCAACCATGACTAGCTGAGCTCTCTGCGAACCCTAGTCGCATGTATGACTAGTTGTACTCTCCTCGAGCCCTGGTCGCATAACTAGCTGAGCTCTCCTTGAGCTCTAGTCGCATCTATGACTAGTTGTGCTCTCCTCGATCCCTGGTCGCATGACTAGCTGGGCTCTCCTCGAGCCCTGGTCGCTTCCTGTGAGTCCTGTCCGCTTGTTGGGCGGCGATTCACTGACTAGCCGTTGCTTCCTTAGAGCCCTAACTGCTTGTTGGTT
>JAJJMA010167301.1:0-10593 GCA_023529015.1 Papaver nudicaule | reverse complement strand
GTTTGTACTGGGCGGTGTTCAATCTGGACGAGGTCCCGAGGTTTTTCTGCAAGGCAGTTTCCTCGTTAAAAAAATCTCTGGTGTCTTGTGTGCTTTTACTTTTCGCATTATATCTCTGATTATATAATTAAAGCACCAAGTAGTACGTTATCCAATAACTGTAGAGTTTAACACCAAAGTCCCAACTTTGTTGAGTTGATCCCCAAGATCACAACTCCAGTTATTAGAGTTTGGATATTGATTTTTGAGATCGTCCAAACTTAAACCATAAGACTCACGAGCCAAAACGAAAAGTTGGTAGTATTTCGGTACCCCTCCTTTTTCAACAAGAATTTTATTGATTGTCGTATACATGATGTTCTGCTCAGAAGTTGGGATTTACTTTGTATTTATGGCCCTCCTAATCACCAACATAGGAATGAATTCTGGAAAAACTTATCTAACTATACTACAACTATTCTCAACCCATGGTGTATTATTGGTGACTTGAATGTTATTTACAGCTTGAAGGAGAAACAAGGTGGCAATCAACAACTGAATCCTGCGAACAATGAATTCGGGTACTTCATTCAGGACAGAGGGCTTATTGATCTGGGATATTCTAGCCCTGCTTTCATTTGGTCCAATGGAGCTATTACTGATGAGCCAATTTATGAAAGACTGGACAGAGCTCTTTGTACAATTGAGTGGTTATGTTTATTTAAGAATAATGGGGTTCTTCATCTGCCAAGGATAAGTAGTGACCATGCCCCTATCCTCCTCAACACTCACATAGTCAATAAAAGAAGGAGAAAACACAATCCTAAGTTTGAGCAATATTGGGTGGAACATCCTGATTTTCTAAATGTGGTTAACTCTTCTTGGAATTCCTTACAGAATAATGTTGTGATCAAAATGACTCAAGTGAATAAAAATTTAACCAAATAAAGCAAGAACTCATTTGGTAATATTTTCAGGGCCATTGAAGATGTTAAAGAAGAGTTATTTAAACTTCACATGGAGATTCAGACTAGAGACATCAGAATAGAAGAGAATGCTTTATGTGAGAAGATTGAGAAACTTAATACTCTCCAGTATAAATATTATGAACAAAGGAGAAAAGCTAACTGGATTCCCAATATGGATAAGAATAACCACATCTTTCATTTATCTGCTATTCAAAGAAAAAGGAAAAATCAAATATCTGCTCTCAGATTGAATGATGGATGCTGGATTACCAATGCAGATATCATTGTGGCTTATTTGGTGAACCACTTCTCTAAATTATTCAAAAGAGATGCTAATAAGGACAACTACTCTAGCATGTTCAGTTCCAATGTGAAGATTGATGCATCTAGCAGTGATGATTTGTCTGCCATCCCCACCAAAGAGGAAATATGGAATGTCATAAGAAAAATGAGAAACCTTAAGTCTCCAGGCCCTAATGGTATGCCTGCTATCTTCTTCAAAAAATGCTGGGACACTATCGGAGGTGATGTGACTCAAACCATACATAATTGCTTCAGCACTGCCTCTCCTCCATCTGGTCTTAATCATACTAATATAGTTCTCATACCCAAGGTAAAGCATCCTACCCACCCTTCTGAATACAGACCAATTGCTTTAACTAATCTTCTTTATAAGGTGGTTGTTAAACTGATTGCTGCTAAACTCAAAATTCACTTAAACAAGATGGTGGATACTGCCCAATCAGCTTTTATACCAGGGAGAATGATTATAGATAACATTGTTGCTGCTAAGGAACTAATCCACACTATGGCCATTTTCTTAGCCACTGTTTCAGAGCGTTTGGCACTGTAGGCAAAACACATGAGCTCATCATGAAGTGTGTCTCCACTGCTTCTTTCTCAGTTATTATCAATGGCCAACCAGAGGGCTTCTCAACAGTGAAAGAGGACTTAGACAAGGCTGCTCGCTCTCACCATACTTATTCATTCTTTGTTCTCAAGGGTTATCCAGGTTAATGAGAACTATGGAAAACAATGCCCTTTATAATGGCTATATTATTTGTAGAAATGCACCTGATGTGTCTCATCTAATGTTCACTGATGATCTCCTTTTGTTTGGTACTCTGGATGATCTAACTATCAGAACATTGCAAGATGTCATTCAAATTTATGCTGCATGGTCTGGACAACGTGTTAACATGCAGAAATCTTCCATTCATTTCAGCAGAGGAGTTTCTACCCAAAGAAGAAGAGATATTGCTGAGTTTCTCGGAGTTCAGCAGATGCAAATCAGTGACAAATACTTAGGTCACTATCTATTAAAGCCAGCACACCTGAATGCCTCCTTTGAGTTTCTCATTGACAAATTTGACAACAAGTTGGTTGGATGGAAGAGGGACCAGTTTACTCATGCTGGCAGAACTGTGATGATAAAGAACAACTTAGGGATTATTCCACCATATTACATGGCTACTTCTCTCATTCCCAAAGTTGTTTTGAAGACTATTAACAAGATTATCTGCAATTTTTGGTGGGGTCATTCAAAAGAGGTAAACAAAATGCACTTTATAGGATGACATCAGTTTGAAAAACCTAAAGAGAAAGGTGGGCTGGGAATAAGAGCTATTCAACATCTGAATTATGCAATGGTGGCCAAATTAATTTGGAAACTGCTGAATGAAAAAGAGAGTTTATGGTGTCAACTTATGCAGGTCAAATATATGAAAGAGGACAGTTTCTGGGAGATCAAAAAAATTGACAAAAGTTCGTATACATGGAAGGCTATGCTGTCTTGTAGAAGATTTATGAAGAATGGGTGATGCTGGATTATAGGTAATGGGGAACAAATTAATATATGGGAAGACCCTTAGGTCCTTAACATCCATAATAGAACACCCCTTATGAATCCCATTTCTGATCAACCACCAAGGAAAGTTAAAGAGTTCATTCTCCAAAATCCTACCAGATGAGATGTTGATAAGCTCAAGCTCTGGTTTTCCAATCATGATATGAGTAACATTATGGAGATTCATATTCTTGAAGACACTGAGGATGGTAATTCAGACAAGCTGATGTGGATTGCCCACCCAAATGGTCAGTTTTCTACTAAATCCTTTATGAAAACCATGCATGACTCTGTGCCTAGTTCTTCTATTGATGGCAGTGATGAAGATTTTCCTTAGAAGCATTTCTGGTCCCCAAAGATCTTAAATCCAAAAATTCAGCTTTTTGTTTGGAGAATTTTGAAGAATGGTCTGTCTGTGGGAAGTAAAGTTATGAACTATATGAAAGGCACCAATGCTGACTGCAGGTTATGTAATGGGGACATTGAAACTCTGGATCATCTTTTCCTTTACTGTCCAGTGACTCAAGCTTTTCTCTTTGCTTCTCTCATGGGATTCAGGGGTGACATGAACAAGAAGACTCTACTCTGGAGGTGACTATGTTGTTCTGAAGATGGGTTCTTGTCTACTCTGGAGCTTATGGAAATGCAGGAATGAGGTGATTTTCAACAAAGGTAAAATCAACTTTCAAAGTATGATTAGAGAGGCTTTATACTTGTACAATTTGGATACTCAGCCTGTTGATATCACCACTCTCCCAATTGAATTAAACTTGCTTGAAGCTCAATGTGATAAATGGAAACCCCCTGAATATCCTTTTATTAAAACTAACTTTGATGCTGCTGCTGGGACTAGAGGTCATGCCTGTGCTGCAGTTGCTAGAAATTCTGTGTCTGAAGTTTGTGGTGGCCACATTAACTTTCTAGAGTACATGACTCCTTTGGAAGCTGAAGCGGATGGTGCGCTTTTGGGGATGGAATTAGCTGTTAGCAATGGGTTAAAGCACATCATCTTAGAAGGGGATTCTCTTACTATTATTCACATCCTGGAGTACAAGAAATCGGTTTTCCAATGGAAAATCAAAAACCAAATGGATAGGATCAGAGAGATGATTCCCTGGTTTGAAGACATTGATTTTCAGTTTATAAATAAGGATGCCAATAATATGACTCATTCTTTAGCGGCTTTTGCCAAATCTAACCACTGTTCTTTAAAGTGGTCTCATTCTCCTCCTTCGTGTATCTCTCATCTTTTAGATGAGAATTCTTTTTAGTTTCGTTGGTTTTTTTCTTTTTTTTTCCAACCTTCAAAAAAAAAAAAGGAGGGAGGTGTTTGTTTAACATCCTAGGTTATAATATCAGAGGTTTGGTGGAATAGTATGGTCTTTGAGGGGTCGCCAAGCTTTATATTCGCTAAGAAGCTTCAGATGTTAAAGTATATTTTAAGGAGCTGGAGTAAGGAGGTCTTCGGCAATTTGGATAAAAATTTGAGAGATTTTGAAGTTCTTATTGATGTTTTGGACAAGAAAGAATAACTTGCTGCTCCTATTTCAGATGTCGACTTATTAGAGAGGGCTGGTCTTCGTCGGTCGTTCAATAAAGTGTTACTTTTGATTGCAAAGAAGTGGAAATCAAGGAAAAAAGTTCATTGGCATGTTGAAGGTGATAGAAACTAAAGCAACGGATATATGTAAAAGAGGGTGAAAAGAGAAGTTTTGTGCGGATATCAAATACTCCTAAGAATACCGACTATGAACAGTGATCCAGACTTCGTAATTCCGGAGAATCACAACTATGGATATGATGATTATTTAGACCTCAGGTTGACCCGACTATAAATAATGATCAAAAGTAAAACTTACACAAAGTTTAACAAAAGAAATATTTTAATTAATCCAAAACTATATTTTACAATGACTTGACGGCCCTTAAATAGGCTTGAGACAAAACCCTAGCTTACAAGCTAAGAAAGATAGGATAAACTTTAAGAAATATAAAACCCTAGCTTGCTAGCTAAGAAAAAGGTAGGATAAACTCTAAGAATATAAAATCTTGTTTCCCAAGATATCTATCCCCTTTAGGCACATTCCCACTTCAATTAAACTCTTCAAAAGACTTCTGGACTCTTATAAAAATACCCTAATTAATAAATCCGAAAATTAAATATTACTAAAAATACCCCCGAATAAAATATGCATCCTAATCGTAAAATAATAAAATAACCTCCATCAAACCCTAACCCTAGACGGGTCTTTAGCCTCCAAATAGGCTAACTCTTCATCGGTAAGTCTCTTCATCGCAATCTGCATCAGAAACACAAAGATGTTTCACAAAATTACTAATGGGAATAGAAGGAAAAACGCTCTATTTAAGTTGAAGTTGGGTACTGAGGAGGTTGTATGTCAAGATCGAATCAAAGAAGAAGTGATTGGGTTTTATGAAAATCTGTATTCTAGAGACCAGGAGGACTTTGCTGACTTGGATGAGTTATCATTTTCTAGGATTTCGGAGTCCGAGAGTACTTGGCTGGCATCTAATATTTCTGAAGAAGACATTCTTTCAACCATCAAGTCTTTCAAGTTAACAAGTCTCCAGGTCCTGACATTTTTCCAATTGAATTTTACAGAGTATCTTGGGATGTTATTAAAGACGACTTTATGAAAGTGGTGGAGGAGTTTAATGAGAAAGGGGGTGTTAACTGGCGTTTAAATTGTACTTTTCTTTTTCTAATTCCAAAGAGGAGCGAGGCAGTTGAGTTGAAGGATTTCCGGCCTATTAGTCTGGTTAGTACCATCTATATAATGGATTTCCGGCCTATTATGAAAGTTCTCGCTAATATAATAAAGGTGGTTATTCCAAATCTGATTTCTCAGTCACAAGGTGCTTTTTTAGCCGAGAGACAGATTTTAGATAGAATGTTGGTTGCTAACGAGCTGATTGACTCAAGAAGGATAGAAGGAAAATGAGGGATTGTGTGTAAATTAGATATAGAGAAGGCTTATGATCATGTTCTTTGGGGTGATGTTGATGGGGTGCTTAGGAAGATGGGGTTTGGTTGGAAATGGAGATGGGTTAGAAGTTGTATATCTACCACAAGGTTTTAAGTAATTATCAATGGTGCAGCAAAAGGTTTTTTCAAAGCTTCGAGGGGACTCCGGCAAGGTGACCCACTCTCGTCGTTCTTATTCTTATTAGTGGCAGAAATTTTTAATAAGCTTATGATCAATGCAAAGGCTGAAGGCTGTCTTAAAGGCTTTTATGTGAAGGAAAACGGAATGAAAATCTCTCATCTTCAATTATGTCGACATAATAGTGTTTCTAGATGCAAAGGTATAAGTAGTTCGGAAACTAATGGAGGTGCTAGAGAGCTATAAAGTTAAAACAAGGCTGAAAGTTAATCTTGCCAAGATCTGTATGATAGTTATTGGTGTTCATCAGGACCGTATTCAACAATGTGCATAGGTAGCAAGGTGTGTGATTGGTGAGTTTCCTCTGTCCTATCTTGGGATTTCCATCGGGGCCTCTACTAGATTAAAATCTGTATGGAATTGAGAAGATGACATTAAGGTTGGCGCCTTGAAAAAGAAGGTATCTCTCGAAATCCGGAAGAATCAAGCTCATCAATAGCTCTGTGTGAGTATAAATTTTGCATAAGCACTTTGCACTCAACAGCCATCAGATCTATTAGTCCAACTATGGTCATGGAAGCAATATGCGATTCATATATTGACACGAAGAAAATAAGAACAATACCGAAGCTATCAAACATAAGAAACAATGATAATATGAAAATAACTTATAAATATATTTCACTCTAATCAGTACATGGATATGATGCTTAGAAGTTTTGAGGAGAAGCTAACCTAATCTCACTCTCACGATTTAGGTTACACAAAAAATCCAACCCTTACAATGGATCTCGAGCCCGCCTTATATAGGCCGAGTCTGAAGTGGTTTACAGCTAATAAGACAAACTACTCAATCGTGGAGATGTCAGAGTTTGTCGAGTAAGGCGGTGCTCTCGGTAAGTTCTCTCCGAAGATGCCCTCAGAGCCTCTTTGTCTTTGGACTATCCGTGTGAATCTTTCTCGTCGAGATCTTATTCGCAGCATGACTTTGATATCTTTCTGCTGGGCTTAGTACCCCTGATCTTGACACGTGTCCCGATTGTACTTTACCCTCCACAGTTTTCCTCTTTTCTTATTCGAAGATCGACGAGGTTCGGAGAAGAAAACTTCTGGTGTTTCACCTTCCTCGACACGTGTCTAATATTTAGTTTCCTAACTGACACACGTTACTTTAATGGTTTTTCGAAACCATCGCCTGCTTTACCTTTTACCTGCTACGTCGGTTCCCTGCCTCTCTTATTTAAACCCATTCCGCCTATCTTTTTTCCTTCTTCCTTTTCTTTTAAGCTTCTCGCCGCTTTCTGAGTTCTCCAGTTTCTGAAGCCTTTCTCTGTCGTGCTTTTTCGTGGTTTATTTCTTAATCATGGTAAGCTTGTTGATTTTCTTCTGTTGTGCTGCCTTGTCTTCTTTACGACTTCTTCTGTTGTGACCAGGCTCCCAAGAAGAATGTTCCGGCCGGAGGTACCTTTCCCCGGAAGATGGTTGATCCCCAGTATCTTAGTTGGGAAGAAAGGGCCGAAATTTATGGCTTCAAAATTGATCTTTTTCCCTGTAAAAGCCTTGGTAAAGGGGTTAACTTGTCCCTGAGCTTATTTCTGCAAATAACTGTAATGAACGGAAGATTATTGTTTATGGTGAGCAGCTCGGCGCCGGACTTCCCATCCCTTTGTATAATCCTGCAAATCCCCTATTCTACGAGATTTACTCTCGGGTTCTCCTCCTTGTGGCGTAATGCAGTTAAATGGAAATTATATGCGAGTTATTCGTGAGTGGGTGGCCCGTTCGGAGGGCAAGTCGTTTTATTATGATAAACTTCCCGAAGATCCCGAGCATCCTCCGAGCTTCTGGACCGCTGATTTTTTTTTTCTTTCAAGCACTATAGAGCAGAAAAGAATTTGCTCAAGAAAATTGCTCCTTGGAGTGTGAGTCTTGGCAAGGTCCCCAACTCCAACCATGTTCTGGGCGATGTGGACCCTTCTGGATCTAATTCGAATTCTCTTCTTCGCTATTCCAGCGATGAGGTGTGGTTCTCGAAGCTTGTGCTCGTCGAGGGTCCAATTCTCTTTGGCTATGTTGACGAGGAGAGTAAGACTGAGTGAACGGTTTTTGAAGATGGACATAATCTTCCTGTTGTTGAATTCTTCAATATACATTTCTCCGAAGAGGAGCGAAAGAAATCCCAAGAAAGGATCACTGCCTACAAGGCGAAGGTATAATAATGAGATTGCTTTCTCTTTAGACGTTTCTATCGATCATTTTATCCTCCCCTTTAGACGTATAATAAGATTGTTTTCTCAGAAAGAGGAGCAGGAGAGACAGAAAAGACTGCAAAGCCAGGGGCAGGTTGCTGATCTGAAGAAAAGAAAGAGACCGTCGAAGCCGACTAATGCTGGAAAGGGGGCGAGTGGTCAGGTGATAAACACACCATGCCTCAGTTATGCAATGGGTATGAATACCCACCTCTGTTTACAACCAGACAAATTGACTACTTTTCAGCTTGATGAGGTGATTTCTGGTGGTGATGGTGTGATGGAATTTTCTCTTGTGATCCTAATTGTGCGAAGGTTGGTACTGGTGGTTTGGGTAAAGAGATTGTGAAGACTGTTGCCTCAAGCTAGTGAGCTCGAGGAGGTACGCTACTAGGGCAGCCGGTAAAGGGGTAACCGAGTCTTCGAATGTTTCCGTCGAGGACGTGGATGATGAAGACACCGAAGAGGACGAGAATATCCATACCTTGAAGAAGGGCAAGAGGGGTCCTGCCTTCGAACAGACTTCCCGAAGCTCTGCTCCGAAGTTAGGTTCTAGTGATGTTGTGCCGACCAAAGAACCCAATGCCTCTGCTTTTCTTGATGTCAGTACTGCGGATTTTGAACCCGACCTTCACCAATATGGTATGCCTTTGAATGTGTATGGTTCGAATGATCGTTTGGTTGGTTCTTCTTTGGGTCAGCAGTCCCAGCCTTCTTTGGGTGGCCCCTCGGCTCCTGCTAGCTTCGTGCAGAGACCCTGTTCTGAGGAGGAGGCTCAGAAGTTTATGGAGCGGAGCTCCCTCCCCGGTCCTTATGCTGAAGATATTTCCAATCATCTGAAAGCGTATGTTAAGGATCCTCAGAATCGTCAGCTCGACCATTCTGTTGCCATGTTTATTTCTCATGCCTTTTTTGGTACTTGGGACAGAAACACTCTTGCCTCGGCGTGGACTAAGCACCAAGCGTTCCTCGAAGCTGTAAGTGTTTTTTCATTGGTCCGTCTGGTCTGTTAGGGGTTGTCGTTTGCTTACCTAATTGTGCACTGGTTTGTTGTGATAGCATCATCACCATGGGATGTTTTTGCTGGAGTTATATCGTGCTCAAGGGACTGAGATTGCCCGTCTTGATCAAGAGTTACGGCGTTTACACCAGGAGAACAATAGTCTTTCGAGAGATCTCGAGAAGAGTAAAGGTGAGATAATCTTCGGCTATCGGTATTTCTTCGGGATCTTGTTGCTGGAATACTGCAATTGATGCTTTTTATTTGCTCGTGATCAGGTGATGTGAGAGACTTGGGAAAGCAGCTCGAAAATGTTGTTGGTGAACGAGACTCCCTTTCAGGAAACCTTAAGACTCAGAGCGAGCTGGCTTCTAGGATGGATACACATCTGAAGAGTAAAGACAATGAACTTGGGCTTCTGCAGAATATTCGCGAGGAAAAGGATGGCGAGATTAAGGTTCTGAATGAGGAGGTTTCGAAACTGAATAAACATATCGAGGGAGAGGCTGAACGGAAAACTTTGTTCAGCCGTATGCATGCTCGATATTTGTTTAGTAAATTCGGAATGCGGCCTCCTTTTTATCGTCTGGGTGTGAATGATCCTGATGCTTCACTAGATTCTGATAAAGAACTGGTTTCTGCTCAAGATGTTCAGGAAATAGTAACGCAGCTGCTAGAGGAGAGAGTTGGGATTGAAGAAGTTGAAGAAATGGTGGTGGAGAGGTCGATGCTATGGCGATGATGAGAATTTCGGAGGGGAAAATGAATTAGAGAATTCTGGTAATAAGCAACCAATTGTGGGAAATAGGTTGGTATAACTGCATTTACCAGGGGGCGAGGAGCAGAGTGATGTAGGTGGTGGTGGGATGGAGAAGAAGGAAGGCAACCAAGGTGAAAATATTTGCGCCAAAGAGTCGACTAAGGAACCCTTGAAGGATTCTGTCGAAACTTCTGGTAATGGGGCTGGAAGGGGTGCCGAAGTTGATGATCGAGATGTTAAGACTAGCACCGATGGCATTCCCAAAGTTTTCAATTCTTGCGTTAAGAATGGTGCCGAGTCTGTTAGTCAAGTTGTGACGAGTGATCTCGAGGATGTTCTCAAGGTTGATGACGCCAAAGTTAAGGAGGTTGTTGGAGATACCGTGTAGGAGATGCTTCATTCCTTCTTTTTTGTGCATGTCGTCTCTTGTTGCATCTGTATTGTATGTGGCTTGTAGGTCTAGTTGTTGCGGCTCTTGCTGTTTGTTTGTTTTTTTGTTTTTTTTTTTTTTTTTATTATGTATTATTTTGTGCATGTCGTCTCTTGTTACACTTGTTAGGACATTGTCCGGTCAAACCCACTAGCCTTGGTATGTCAAGCTAGTTGTCAGTTTTAGGTGTCAAAACTCAATTCTTGATTTAGCCTACTAGAGTTTAGATTTCGGAA
>JAJJMA010167299.1:0-15226 GCA_023529015.1 Papaver nudicaule | reverse complement strand
AATTTACCTTGTCCAATATCACCTAATTGATTTAGAAAAGACCATTGTCCTGATCCTAAACCTAGTATTCCTGCAATAAGATCACGTTTTCCATGATTATGATTATCACCGAAAATGCCTTCGAATTCTTGGTAAAGACCACAACCAAAGTGTAATTGAATACTTTCAAGTCCACGAGTATCAGAGCCTAGAGTGAATTTTTCTTCAGCAACAACACCAGATGTAAATGCTCCATTTGCATATTCTGATTCGTAAGTGCAATCGCCTTCAGGATTGCAGTTATTATCTTCTTCCGCGCAAAGAGGATGTGTGTTACAAGGAAGAATACGAAATGTAGTCGACAAACTCCAAGGATAAAGTGGCATATCTTGATAGAATTTATCAATGCTACCTTCACACTGAAGCCACGTCTGGTCACTACCTGTATCTACCACCAAATAATAATTCATGAATGGTTGTCGTCTATTAGGAAACGTACCTAAACCCACCATTGCAATATATGACCTTGATAGTTCGTAAACAAGAGGCAAGCGTGCAACATTAGGATTCACGGAGCGTGTTCCATTGTAATGGACTAATATTTGTGACTCAATGTTGCGTGCTTGAGCTTTGGATTGTTTGACGAATCTTTGAAACCTTTCTTCTCGCGTTAAATGGTCTCCTGGATATAAAGGTGATTCTTTGGAATCTATATGAATCATCCTCAAACTAAACCCTTTCTTTGGATTCAACGCTGGGTTCAATCGTAATGACATTACATGAGTAATTGTTAGAAGAAAAATGAAAAGAATCCCTCTCATTTTTGAGGCAATTAAAATGAATTTTGATGGACAAAACAATGAGATGTCTTCAATTTATATAGTTCTAAAAGATATATCACATATTTGGGTATCAAGATTTATTAAGAAAGCATATCAAAACATATTAGGAAAGTATCTTAGAGAATTTAGCATGTCAACATTCTTCTTGGAGAAATTTTTTGATGGGGGCGATATTTGATGGGGGTGTGGGGGACGAATCGGGATGCGCCATTTGTCCTTCCCGTTAACCGTTGTCTAAAACAGTTAAAACGTCTGACTTTCAGAATAAGGGTATTTTCGGTGTTCACTCTTTCTCTTGTCGTTAAGAAAAAAAAAAAATCAATGCTTGATTTGCCTGCCATTACAAGAGTTCCTGTTCATGGTCAGCCTGATGATATAATCAATACGATCATTATGGAATACATTAAATCCAAAGATATCATTATTTTTAATTTCATTATCCAATCCTAATCTCCTCTCATCAATTTTGAGTGGATGAAGAAGAAGATGAGTAGTTCAAAGAATTTGATTTCTAACTGATTTAACTTTGAAACAGAACCGTCGGTCATGGGGGAATCATTAAACCTTCAAGAACAACTTCTAACAATATATATACATATCAACCTCAACAAAGCCCCAATATTGTAAAACCTAAACAGACCTATTAACTAAACAGACATTAAAAATCTGAGATACACAAATAAACCCTTTTTTTTTTATGGTGCTGTGATGAGTAGCCGTTCTTGTTGATGATCGACGAAGGTGGTGGATTCATACGGACTAATATTGTATATTGTATATTGTATATTGGTGTTAAAGAGGCATTGATATTTTCAATTGCCGTTAGCAAAAAAATAGACTTATTCGAATAAAATTTTATCATAGAAAGACAGATTATGGCCATCGGACATTAGAGGAGAACACCCGAAAATACCCTTATGTCGAAAACTCAGAGCATTAATTGCTCAGGAAAACAGTTAAGAGGAAGGACAAATGGCGCGTCCCTATTCGTCCCCCACACCCCCATCAAATATCGCCCCATCAAAAATTTTCTCTTCTTCTTGTATACTGTATTTGAGATAAAAAGAAAATCCATATTTAGTTTTGTTTTTCTTTGTTTGCAATGTAAATCAACTATATAAAGCTATGTAAAGGCAGCATTAGCCTAAAATATGGAAGCAGCAATATTATGAGTATTTCCATAGTATCTTTCTTGTATGAAGTAGTAGCCTAAAGATAATTTTTGCTATTAAATTTTAAAATTCTTGTAAATATATTTTTCATAAATTTTCCATTTTCAGATGAATATTACTAAATTAATATCAGTGTGGCAAAATATTACCCAATAATAATAGAGTACAATGTTCTCCGCCTCCCTCGTGTCTCGATTTTTGTTTTTAATACTTGAAGCCCCCATGCAAGGCAAAGGTCAACATGACTGGCAAGATGAAAGGAATACCATATTGCCATCAAACGTTTACATTTTTCACCCCTGGGCCTCCCACCTAAAAGGACTCTTGTCCTGGGCCATGGGCTTAGTTAGAGTCTTCCAGCACGAAACAATACCCGCCCGATTCCCCACACCTAAAGGGGGTAGTTTGAGTAAATAAGATACTTTGATTTTTGAGAGAGAAGAACCGAAGACAGGAACAAGGAATTTTCACTGAGAAACTCATTTGGGGTTTCTAAGAAAACCTAATTCCTGCAATCTGATTCCGTCTGTACCAACAGAAAAACAAGGATCAGCTGCAAAATCAATCACTACGAAGAAAATTAAAACTCACAGATGTCTTTTGAAGTTAGCTCTATAAATTTGCAACTTCAAAACCCCTAATTCACTTCCATAAGAACAAAATCCCATTTTTTTTTTCATCTTCTGGTTCTAATCAGTAATTATGGGGAAAATCAAAACTCTGGGTCGTCTTCTACTTCAGGCAGTTCGCAGGAAGAAAACTCAGGACAAAAGAATTGGGAAATTCAAACCAGAAAATGTGAACAAAGAGATTTGGTTTGAAATATTTCTTTATCTTCCTTTTGAATCAGTCTTCAAACTGAGATGCGTTTCAAATGTATGGTTTTCGATTCTTTCAGATCCCATCTTTATTAGGCTAAGTCTAATGGCTATTCCAGATCTACATAAACCGTCGCCTTTTCTATAATTCAACTTCTCTTTCTACGATTTTGGTAGAAGTGGATGTTGAATTCTACTTGGGCGCTCAATGATGTAGCGCCCAAAAAGTGAACTCGCGCTCAATGATATAGCGCCCAAATGAATATTTTCACTAGATCTGATGGCTAATAACATATGTTCCAGATCTGATGGCTGAAATTATCCGGCAAAAAGTAAACTCGCGCTCAATGATATAGCGTTGAAGGAATATTCCGCGAATATTCTTTCTCGCGCTCAATGAATGAGCGCCCAAGTAGAATTTCTAAATGGATATTGAAACACCATTAGACTTATGAGTGACGTGGCTTGCAATATTGAAGTAGATATTGAAACACCATTAGACTAAGCCTTAGCAACTGGTACAAACTCAACTGTTTATCACTACCATGGGCATTGGTTAATTATGGTTATGATACTTCCCTAGATGATCATCATTATTACAGAATGAGAAAAATGTTTACAGTTGTGTATCCTGATATACATTCAAGGTTTGTGTGCACTCATCATAGGAAGAAGAACTTGTATTTTGGCTTTCTAGATCTTAGTAACAAAAGGACAGAACTATACCTATTAGGTTCAAGTCATGGTTTGGTTCTTGGCGCAACAAGTTTTGATTTTATTCAGACTTATTTTGTTTGTAATCCACTGACGAAGAAATGGGTTTTACTTCCTCCTCCACCAACGAAGTCTAGGTTTGTGATGCATGGTTTCATGCGTAACGATGAATGTATCAATTCAGAATCTGCAAATTATAAGGTCGTTCGTATACCTTGGTTTGATAAAGCCAACAAATTTGCTGTTGAAATCTTTACTTCTATCAAGTTTTATGTCCTGAAGATGTTATTTGGGAAATTTCTTTCCAATTTGACAGGCATGATATTGTTATCCATAATGGTGTGATGTATTGGGTCGAGGGGCAAGACAGGATTGTAGCTTACAATCTAAAGAAAAACGCCAGTTGTGAAAATCAATGTACATTGATCAAACTGCCTGAGTCTACGCAGCATGAATCAAGTAATAGCAGACACAGTCTTGGGGTGTCAGAAGGGATGATCCGTTGCAGTATAATTGAGAGAAGCAAAATGACTTTGAGTGTCTGGGTTCTTGAGGAGGAGGAATGGCATTTGTTACACAAGGATACCATACCTCGGGACATGTTAAGAGAAATTATAGATCTAAGAAAAAATGTGTATGAGTTTCCATTTCTACCACGTTGTCGCTCTTCTTTGGATGAATATTGTTTCAAGAAATATTTCCATGCTTTAGGTTTCAACCCAGTCGACCAAAACGTGGTTCTGCTCGGTTTGGGGAAATTCATTTGGTCTTACAATATCAGAACTAGGGGACACGAACAGCTCTGCGATTATTCGCGTCTGTATACCCATCAATCCCCTTATTCTAGGAGTGGTCGGCAGGTTCCCTTAACTTTTGTCCTAAATCCGAGGCCAACAAAACTTCCACCAGCCACTTGGGACCCTAAACAATTTTATTGATATTGGATGCTCAAGTACTTCTAATGAGGGGGGAATGGGAGGATCCATTAACAATGCTCTTCTCACACTATCTGACACTATCAGAGATTTGAATTGAGTTCATCTTCAGGATCAGTTCCTATACTTCTATGGGTCGCAGTTGCACCAAGGCTTCTGGATTACATGTTGCAGCAAAAGGCAAGGAAATCCGGACACTTCATTGTGAGTTCTGTTTTAGGTGATGTAAAGAGTTAAATCAGGATATTTGGAAGAAAAATAGTAAATGAGAAAGATGCGTATCCCTCTTTAAGAATTCATTAATGATGAAAGCATTGTTGTAGTTGCCCAGCTCATCAACTCTATTCTTGAACGTAACTGCTGGTGAAGATGGTAGAATTTGGAGACCTGGGAAGAATTTTGGTTTTTTCTGATCACAAGGCTGTTTGGAATCATAGAGAAAGTGACTTTCTTCCCATGGACACCTGCCTGCACTTTTGGAGGCAAGCATAAACCAGTCCATTGGCATTTGGCAGATTGATTGATGATGTAAAATAAATTACTTTTTCCAGGTTTTTTTTTTTTTTTTTTTGAAACTTCTTAAAATAATAGTTTTGGGGACCAAGAAAAAAATATTATTTTAGAGAGATTATTATTTTAATGAAAAAAAAATTAAATTATACAAGCCTATTTTCCCGTAGAATTTTTTTTTTTTTTAATTAGTTTACAGAAATTACAATTTATCGAGTATTATTTTTAAAAAGTTATGATGTATGAGGAAGGATCCCCTCACACTCTTATATTCACACTATCTTACACTTTCGGCACCATTTTGGCTATGAAATTTACATACCAATGATTTTGGAGCTAAAATTTTGAGGATATGTTCTCTCATATAGCTCTACATTCCTACCAATAACGAACGTTTTTCGAAATACTAAGTTCACTATCTACTAATATTAATTTCAAACGTTAAATATTCGTCGAATTTTAACGGCTGATTTTCAAAGTAGGAAATGGTGGTGTTATACTTTGCGGAATGTTCTCATTTTTTTGGTGGGAATGTAGAACTTTATGAGGGGAACATATCCTCAAATTCTTAGCTCAAATCCATTAGCTTTTAAATTTTATAGCAAAAATGGTGTCAAAAGTGTGAGATATTGTGAATATAAAAGTGTGAGGGGGTCCTTCCTCATGATGTATTCTCTTTCAACATGGTCATCAATAAGAGTTCTTCACATCATGGTCTTCATATCATGCCAATTCACCAACAAAGAACTTATACATAGGCAGCCATGCATATGAAAATGATCTACTAGTTATGGAAAAACAAAAACTACTAGAAACAATGGAATAAAATGAAGGAACCAGATTTTCTACACTTGCGACCAGAAAGAATTAAAATAAATAATATAATAATAATTTATTAAATTTCAGACAAAATACATTTATTTATTTTTTGACTAATCCCCAATTAGATGGCATGTATTGTCCTTTTCATGAGCCTAATTCACAATACTCCGTAGAAAACCAGAGTGACTCATCTTTAAGATCATATAAAATTCGTTTATTAGTTTGTTGCATTGCTCCTAAAACAAAAGCTGGTGTATTGGTATCCTGTCGGAGAATGCCAAAACAAACTTCTCCAGTAGATAACGTCACAAAATTAGCTTTATAATCAGAAATAACATATTTGGCCTGTTGAAAATGGAGTGTTATGGAAGGATAGTCACGATTGTCAAATCTTTCAGGTAGACGAAAACAAACATCATAATCTTCCCGCTTACCAATATATTCAGCCTGTAGCTTGCTGAAATGTGACTTCACCAAATCTGCAACTTTATCAAAATGGTCTTTATACAAATAAGATACTACGCAACCACAATCTATGATACTACCGCCTTCTCTTTGACTGTTAACTGCAAAAGTACCATTAGGAAATCGTACTTTTCGATTGCCCACACTGATATCTTCTAGATTTAAGTAATAAAGAGACGTCTCAAAAGGCGCAACAATGGGAGTTACATCTACCTTACCTTCGATTGTCGCATCTGCACCAAATCTTAAATATGTATCTGACCCCTCAATTTTCTCGTTAAACGTCTCGAAGCAGTAGGAAAATCTAGATTGTCCAGCAGTGCCTAATTGTCTTATAAAAGATTGTGCTCCTGATCCTAAACCGAGCATTCCTGCAATATAATTTTTGCCTTCCGGATTACCACCGAAAATACCTCCAAAATTTGCTTGTTGAAGACCACAACCCATGTATAAATCAACACTTTCATAGCCACCGGTGTTGGAGCGTAACGTGAATTTCTCTTTAGCAACGACACCATATGTAACTGATCTATCCATATAGCGCGTTATGTAAATGCATTCGCCATCGACATTGCAGTCATCTCCATTGCAAATAGGATTGGTGCAATTAACTGGACTATATGTAGTTGACGACCCCCAAGGATATAAAGGATCATTTTGCTTGAAACCTACCGCACCATCGCATTGAAGCCAAATGTCATCACTACCTGTATCAATCATCAAATAGTATTCCAAAAATGGTTTTGGTTTATCAAACGTTCCTAAACCAACCATTGCAATGTAAGTCATTTGAAGTTCGTACTTAACAGGCAGACGTGCAGCATCAGGATTCATGGAGTGTGTTGCATTGCTCTGGTATAAAATTTGTGACTCAATGTAACGAGCTCGAGTTTTGGATTGCTTGACGAGTCTTTGAAGCCTTTCCTCCCGTGTTAAATGGTCACCTGGATATAAAGGCGATTCTTTGGAGTCTCTGTGCATCATCCTCAAACTAAATCCTTTCTTTGGATTCACCGCGATGACTGAATTTAGTAGCAGTGAAACATGAGTAAGTGATAGAAGAAAAATGAAAAAGATTCCTCCCATTTTTGAGTTGATTAAAATAATTCTTATGAATACAACTGTGTGCAGTTTTGAACTTGAATTTATAGTACTGTCACACGAGATAAAGCAAATCTTTTGATATTAAGAAAGCAATAAATGCCTATTTGGGATTTAGCATTTCGACATTAACTAGAGATAAAATGTTATTTTTATACAGCTTTATATTCATTAATTATGAATATTTTCCATTATGGAGTGTTCAACTAAAAGATAATTTTGTCATCAAATTTTAGTATATTTATAAAATCTTATGAGCGCACTAGTCTCATATCAATTTGTTTGATATACACAATTAAAAATGTCATGGTGAAATAACATTAATGAGTATCATTACTGGTAATGGGGAATGTTAGTAAATGTGAGCTAATAATGACACCGTATATTTTACATTATTCTAAAACATATTCCCTCCGTCCCACATAAATTGGGCTAGTTGGGATTTGCACAATTATTAAGGCAAGAAAGAGAGAGATTATTTTTTTCATGTTTACCCTCAAGTATTGTTATTAGAGCAAGCACTATGGTGCCACAAGCCATCCCTATTTAATAGAGATATAGGGATGGCAGAAATGAGGAAAATTGGCAACCACGGTAGTCTTAGCCATTTCCAGACGGAAACTCGGTTTCCGCCACATCCCAATTACGGAAACTCGGTTTCCGCACACAAGATATTATAAGGATTTATTAAAATTTTACGGAAACTGAGTTTCCGCCCTGCGGATACTCGGTTTCCGCCTCGCATCTCTATTCCTAGTGCCTGCTACCAACTGGTAGCAGACAATTGAGAAACCCATCTCTATGTCTATTGAATAGGGATTTTTTACACCATAGTAGTTGCCTATGTCTATTGAATAGGGATATCTCTATTCAATAGGAACCATAGTGCTTGCTCTTATCCTACCTTCACTCTCTCTCATGAAACCACTCTTCTTTTGACTTGGAAAGGGTAGTTTTGAAAGTCCATGGTATAAAATAGAACTAGCTCAATTTATGTGGGACAAAATCAAAATAGAACTAGCTCAATTTATGTGGGACAAAGGGAGTATGATTTTACGCCATCTGTGACGGACCGAAAAGTTTTCCCTTTTTATGGGTTGCCACTCGCAAACTAAAAGGATACTACTTAATAAAAAGTTATGAACAAAAATGAACCGGCGCTGTAATAAGATTATACCCCAAAAAAATTAGCTTCGAACCTGTCATCGTTTCAAAGTTATCAAAAAATCGACGACACAATATTAAGATAGTGTCATTTTAACCATGTTATGGGATCGAAATTAAAGGGCGTAATAATATAAAGATGCACATTTGTTTTCCCCATAAAGCCAGTACTTAGCGTCAGCTATTAGGCAGTTGAAAGAGAATTTTACAAACATGGAAAGAAAGTCATGCCATAAACAGCAAAATGAGCTTCATAAGAGCCGCGTGTTCAGCCAAAGCCAAACCATAGTATATGGATAAATATACCCAGCAAAACACGATAAAATCACAAGTCAATGCCCATGCAACTATATACCCCAGATTAATCCCGTGATAAACTAACTTTCGAATCTTTCCAAGCCTCCCATAAGCTTGGTCCATCTTACCGCTACTAGTACCTTCCGTACACTGGGGGAAAACAAAAGAAAAAGGGGTGAGTGAATGCCCAGTATGGGTTTTAACCAAAGCTGCAGATATAACAATGTTAAAATGCTTGGTAAAACAATTTATAAAAGTTCGAATTATCCACAGTTCGCAAGCAAGGGCTAAACACAAGAAAGTAAGAGGTTTCCAATCAAATTTCTAGTTGTGCAAAAACAGCAAAGCAAACAGGATAATTTGAAGAAAGACCATGGGCAGAACTGGTTAAATCCATGGTTAACAAGTCTTTTAAAAGCTCATTTTCTTATTCATATGAATGGTTGCATTTATCAAAGAGTATGCATGTTCATGATTTAAGTGAAATAAAATTTAGAGAAAGAAAAGAAGGAACCCCCTACCTTGAGCGAGAACAACCTTAGCCGTAAATAGAGGACGGGGTAAGCTCAGATTTGCAATTAAGAACTGAAATTTTGTTATCTGCTATCCATCGTAAATTGAATTTTGCTTGAGCAGTTTGCTGAGGGACGGGATAAATTTACCATGATGGACATACCTCTCACTCTCAGTCAGCTTTTGGTTCAGCTGATTTGGTTTTCCTCTTCTTCTTACGTGATGCAAAACTGCTGGGACCAACCTCAATGGACAAGCGCTTTGTCCTGCAAATCAAGAGAGTCGTTGATAAAGCTGGTGGTTAACGCGCATGCAAGGAAAACGTTGGGGAAGTAATAAGTTCATATGGCAACACATACCGCATAGAGAGTTCTGGAGACTCTATACCAGTCTTTTCATCTTCTTCTGATCAATCGAAACCAATGAATCAATTAAACAACAGAAAGATAACAAAACTACCATTTAGCTTCCAGCGAAAATGGATCATAAATATATTATCTATTGATGATCAAGTGGCCTGCTTATAAATGATTACTATATCCAGAATCACATACAGAAGTCACGGGTATATTATTGTTTTAGCTCAAGGTAAGTGCATGGTATATCACATGCTTACAGTTCTTGGGACAACTATTCAAGCAATGTATCCGTAACAACAAGCACAAGCATTAAAATGCAATTTAATAATGCTAAGAACTTACCTATATCATTGCCCACTTGAACTCCTTCATCGGAATCCTGACCCGACTCAGAATCAGAACCCCATCGATCCTTTCCATCATCAAAATCCCACCTACTACCTGGAGAAGGCATCCAAAAATCTTCATCCTCGGGAACTTTTTCTACAGGAACATCTTCCTTGACCCCTTTCTTCTTTTTCTTACGCTTCTTCTTGTTATCCTTCTTCCCTCTTTTCTTTGTTTCTACTTCTTCCTCATCCTCCTTTTTCTTACCCACATTCACTGATACCTTACCAGTTTCCTTTTCCTCTGCCAACAAAAATCACAATTCAGCAACATAACTATAACTGCACATAAACAGATGAAGGTAGAGGCTACAAACCTAATTTATTAAGAAATTTTCTCCCATTGATATGCTTCCAAATGTGTTCTTCAGACTTGTTCACAGTAACTCCAGTTAACTTACAAATTAACTTCAACCTGCAATAGTAACATTCAAGAATCAGAACCCATGCTTCAAATAATCAAATTACATGGTCTTAAACCCTAACAATTTCAAGAAAGATTCAAAATTAACTTTGACAATTTCAGGATTCAAGAATCAGAACCCATGATTCAAATAATCAAAACCCATGGTGTTAAACCCTAACAATAAGTTTAACCCTTCTTTACTTTTCTCTTTCTCTACTTCTTGTTTGGGAGAATTTGGGTTTGCTTCTACCTCTTCCATGTCCATTTCTCTGTTGGCTGTTGACCTCACAGTCATCTCTCTTTATATTTTAGGTTTTGGTAAGGACAAGTGAGAAGAGTGAATAATTTGCAATATAAGAATAGGATAATCTTCACAAAAGGGGATGTAGCTCAGATGGTAAAGCGCTCGCTTAGCTGTTTTTTATTCAATTTCCAACTCTTTCTCGCATGTAACATAAAAAAAAGGAAAAATACATACTCTACAAATCTTTATCTAGATATTCTCTTGCAATTGTTCTTAGTATTGCTAATACTACCTACTACTATTTCTCTTTCTCTAGTCTAGAAACATGTCATGCATGTACAGAACTGGTAGAATCTACTAATTATGCCGCTTGGCACTGCTAAGGGATAACCTATTTGGTTACACCAATACTTGGTTTAGGACACTCTCCACGGTGATAAGCATACGACACTAGGTTACACATGCACACTAGCTTCCCATCCAAATGGGTTAAACTAGAGCTCTAAGCGCAAAGAGTCCTAAGAAATTTATCAACTTACAACAATGCACAAGTAATAACAGACTTAAAGATGATACAGAAGGAAACTAACCTCTTTCTGGTTCCACAAGATCTCAAATCGAGCTCCTGTACCAACTGCAACACGCTTAGCGAAGGATGCGACTGTGCTCGACAAAGAATCTAGATGACACTTTTCAGCAGCTTTCTCAAAGCATTTCCTTGGTGTCTGAGAAACACAGAGATTCTATCAGATCAAGAAGGCTTAAGGAATAAAGCCACATAAACAACATTTTGATCAAGAAGGCTTAAGGCATACAGAATGCAGAAAATTCTTACAAAGAGTATAGCTTCTGTGAATGGTATTTGGACATTTAGTGAGCGGAATCAAGGTTTATTTCCACCAGAGTTGAATCCGATCAAATTTCCTGTGCAGGTCATGCTATTTGCCACAAGTATGAGGTGCTCCTTCAGCACACCTTTTGCAACCTTCCTAATTGATGTTGTGAGTCGCTGCAAAGAACATGCACAATGTTAGATATCTCGAAAGGGTGAAGAAACAGGTAAAAGCAAAGTACGACGAACGGGACCATATAGCACTGATCATGAGCAAGTATAGCATGTGTAAATTAATATCATGCAAAAAAAAACTATTGAAGACACGCAAAGACTTCCAACAAGAAATCAAGAGAATCCAATATGTAAAGAGATTGAGTAGAGCAGATACATTATTTTTCCCAGGGACTGACAGAAGTTAGACTCATATCCTAATAGATCAGCAATCACCAGAGTAACAATAACAGTATTACCTCAATCGCTTGATCGAAAGCGCAAGAAATGCCGATTATTTCCTGTAGTTGTTTGACGCCGTGTGTCAATCAAATGAACTACTGGAAGGCAAGAATCCAGGACAGTCCTCCAAGTATCACCATGTTGTTTGACAACCTCCTTTACAAGAATTACTTTTACTGTCAGCTCACCCTTTTGAATCTTACTAGGTCATCTGATTCTTACCCAAGCTGTTGTATCTGGATTAGCCCATACAATGCTAGCCATATTTACTCGAGGATCACATATGTGGTCAATACAAAAATATGGGACAGCAATTAATATAAGGTAATGAAAAATAAACTTATACGGTGTATACATATTATACAGAGATCGGATAAATTACTATAGTCAATGTAAATGACCTGAATTTCTCTCAGTTCAGTTTAAGTGCACTTCCTTGCCAAAGCTCAAAGCAAAGGCAAAACCCAGCAATTAAAATCGGCAAAAAACAGAAGGCCCAATCACTAAACAACCTGGACCATGTTGCAGGTAAGGGAAAAACTTGACTTGAACATTGTCACAAATTCAAGGGCCGCGCTTATCGACAAAATATCTGTCTAGTCAATGATCACTAATGTAAGAGCAACATATAGCAAGGTGCTAAAAATGCTGGAACCTTTGGACTAATCGTCACAAGGAACAATTCTGATGCCACATTAAGTTGTGGCTTTTGCCTATGCTAAGGATTTCCATACATATGAGACAAATTGACAGGCCACATCAATTTTAGACATCAAGCAAACATCTGCAGTATTATCAGAAGAGCACGGACTTTACGTAGAAAACAAGGTTGGAACTAGGACAAAGATGCCTGCAGCATTGTATTCAGTAACTAGAAGGGGCTAGCGTGTTTTAATCTGCACCAATCTGTTCCAAGTTCTTTCCCCCATTGACCCAAAATGAAATTACACTAGCAGTCTGCAAACCAATTAGGTTGGTTGTGGTTAACGACATAATGGAAAATCTCATTTCTTTCTCAGTGAAATTGAATTTTTTTCTTATAATACACCCAACATCAAAATTATTGTACAGTAGAACTAATTGTGTAGGATAGTCAACATAGCAATATACCTGAAATCATGAACCCACAGAACTAGTGATCTTATATACGATGTTCCTAAGAAACTGATAAAACGCATCACAACCATTCAAAAAGGGGACACAAGAAAGGAAAAAAAAAAAGTAAAAAGTGTATTCGATTAACGCAGTACATCGTAGCAGTATACCTTGTAGTCTGAGTTCGGACAGTGAAAATGGAATGTAGAAGTATCCTTCCAAGATCAAACATAAGAAAAATAGGGGATAAACTAAAACTTACAAGTGAAGCAATTCCATGCAAGTGGAAGTCCATTTCTGCTAATATATCAGTAACACCAATCTCTTGTTTCATAAGAATGATCATAATCTTCTATTTGGGCAACAACCAAAGACTCAAAGCCTTTCTTCCTTGAACATAACAGTACCAAAATACACTCCCCAAGCATCTGTTGAAACAAGGAATACGACAACATGCATCTTAGCACTCAATTTCATATTTGAACATCCTCGATCGAAGTGTCTCTCCAAGAGACTGGTGGAAGTACTGTTGGCCTTGGCTTTAAAGCAAATGTGGAGACACTCGAACGGGGATCAACAAAACCAATGCCTTGCATGAAAGAAGGTTGGGAGAGTAGTTCATATCCATTGGTTCTGGTGTTATAGGCCCAAACATACTTCTCATAACCAAGTATAACCACACTTTTGTCAAAGGGATTGAAACCCAAAATCTGAATTCCTGAAACTAAATCAATCTTACTAATCCTACGTATTCCACAATTCCGCAAAGAATCCATTTCTGCTCCAGCAATCACCACAGGTTCCATTTCCGCTAGCATGTCCTGAAATTTACTATCCTTGTACAACAAACACCAGTCTTCCTCGAGCACCCAAACACTCAAACTCTTCTCCCTTTCCTCAACTATTGCATAACAAATTAACCCTTCCGATTCCCCGATACAATGACGTAATTCGAGATCACCACTCGTTGCTCGGTCAGGCAAATTGATCAACCTACCTTCATAGCCATGGTTTCCATGGTTGGTGTTTCCATCCACACTGACAGCTAAAATCTGCGCATTTTTCTTTTGAAACCAGTAAAGAACACCATTATGGGTAATAACATTGTCATCACCGCAGTGCTCCCAAGTCACTTTTTGAGGACATGAAACAGGATAGGCATTCCATTCACCCACTTCAGAAGAAAACACTTGAACTTTAAATTCTTTTGCAAACTCAGGTATACGGATAACCTTAAAACTCGTAGAAACGAGTGATGATTCAAAACATTGATCCTCATTACACATGAAAGCCGTCACCACCCCATCCCTAAAATAACTTTCTCTTGATCGTGGTGGTGGAGGTATTGAAACCCATTTTCGTGTGAGTGGATTACAAACAATATAAGTATTCCGATATGAGAAATAAACTGTACTTACACGGCAAAGAACCAATCCATTACTTGAACCCATAAGATACAGACATTTCCAATCTCTTTGGTCATTATTCCTATCTGAGAAATGTGGAAAGTTGAAAAAGATGCCATTCTGATGATGAGATACAAACTGTGAATGAGAAGAATGAATTTAGGTTGATCAGTCTGACTCACTCTGACTGAAGACAAAGAAATATACTGTAAGAAAAATGGAATAAGACCTTTATGCCCTCTAGTCTAGATCTGGAGCTGTTGGTCGTCGACCATAAGCTGACCGGCGTTGACCGTCATTGACCGTTTTTCACAAACAACCACACCGTGACATCCGATTGGAACCTACAAATGTAGATGCTGCTGATTGTGTATATGAGTAGATTGATTCAGGATGTTAAGCTGATTCCTAGAAGTGTAAATGCTGATTGAAAATTTGTACAACTCCAGAATTCCAGAGGAGACAGTCAGCAATATACCGGCCAATTTTCACCCTGCTTTTAGGGAGTGGGAATTAACAGGAGTGTGATGCTGATTCCATGACGAGGATGGAGAGAATGTTGATGCAGATGAAGTCATGGAATCTGTCTGATTCTTCACATTATAGTGAGAAATGTAGGCTTAGAAAATAATTTCTTGCAGCCCACATTTGAATCACTACTGTTAGGACCTTAGTCCCACATGATTTATGAGGGTCATAATCTGTAGTTC
>JAJJMA010167287.1:0-13605 GCA_023529015.1 Papaver nudicaule | reverse complement strand
CTCAACCCCGGGAGAATGATGCAGACATACATGCAATAGCCTATTTGGAGGCTAAAGACCCGACTAGGGTTAGGGTTTGATGGAGTTTATTTTATTATTTTTCTATTAGGATTTATATTTTATTCGGGGGCATTTTTAGTAATTATCTAATTTTCGGATTTATTAATTAGGGTATTTTTAGAGGAGTCTAGAAGTTTTTTTTTAAGAGTTTAATTGAAATGGGAACGTGCCTAAAGTGGATAGATATCTTGGGAAACAAGATTTTATATTTTTAGAGTTTATCCTACCTTTTTCTTAGCTAGCAAGCTAGGGTTTTATATTTCTTAGAGTTTATCCTATCTTTTCTTAGCTTGTAAGCTAGGGTTTTATATCAAGCATATTTAAGGGCCGTCGGGTCATTGTAAAATACCGTTTTTGCTTAATAGAATTCATTATTATTAAACTTTGCATAAGTTTTTATCGATTTTTGTTGATAGTCGGATTACCGAAGTCTAAACATCAATCTTGTTCATAGTCGGTAATCCTAGGATTATTTGTAGTCTGAACAAAACCTCTCTTTTCACCCTCTTTTACATATATCCGCTGCTTTAGTTGGTTACCAGAGCAAGATTCAAACCTAGGGTTTGTAAGTAATTGAAAATGCCACCAAGAGTAGCAGTAGCAGTCGGTTGAGGTCGAGGTCGAGGTCGTGGAGAACAAATAATCGATTATCGGAGGATAAGAGAGCAATTAGTGGAAGACATGCGTGCGACGTTTCAAGAATTGTTGTCAGCAATCAGAAATCGTCAGAACAATCGACCTGACGAAGAAGCAGATGGAGAGATGGTCAACCCTTTTGCTGTTGCTGGAGGAAATCGCAATGGCAGGGAAGATCCTGATCGTTGGAAGGCAGGAATAAAAGTGGAGATTCTAGAATTCCATGGTGGCTTAGAACCAGAGGAGTTTCTTTCATGGTTAAACACGGTTGAAGAAGTCTTGGAATTAAGGAAGTTCCACATAATATGTTCAATTGGTAGCAACCATGTTCCGAGGAAGAGCTAATTCATGGTGGAAGCAGCACAAACTTCAAAGGAGTCGCAAGGGAAAACAAAAGATAGCAACGTGGGAGAAGATGAAGAAACACATGAAAGCAGATTTCTTACCACACTACTACGTTGGCTTGATGTACCAGCAGCTGCAAGATATATGCAAGGGAGCACGCTCAGTAGACGAGTATACCAAAGAGTTCTATCGATTGCTTACGTTGAACGACTTGTCAGAATCAGATGAGCAGACTGTCGCTCGTTATATAGATGGTCTTCCTCAACAATTTCAAGATACTCTCAACATGTTTGACTGTGCCACGATATCAGATGCCCATCATAGAGCAAGACAGATGGAAAAACAAGCAGGACGTAGGAGTTCAAACCGGGGAAACAATATCGGCACATCTCCATCAGGCGGTCGTGGTACTACAACTCCCAATACTGCTATACCTACAGCTAGTAAAACATCAGTTAACACCTTTGGAGGCCGATGTAATAAGTGTGGAGAATCTGGGCATAAAGCAAGTGACTGCCGAAAGGTAGAAAGGGTGAACAAAGTCATGTTCACTGAAGATGATCGTTTTGCAGATGCCGAGGAATCTGTATATGAATAAGAGTTTGAACAAGAAACTGATCATGTCGATGAAGTAGTTGTTGGAGATACAGGAGTGAACTTTGTGGTAAGAAGAAGTTTTCTTGCTCCACGTAAAGAGGAGGGTAACTCATGGTTGCGTAACAATATATTCCAATCAACATGTACAATAGAGGGAAAAGTTTGTCGACTCGTTATCGATCCAGGCGGTTGCGAGAATCTTGTGGATGAAGAGGTCGTAAAAAGGTTCAATTTGGAAACTAAAGCGCATCCTTATCCTTATAAGCTTTCTTGGCTTAAGAAAGGGAACGAGGTAAAGGTAACCAAACGTTGCTTGATCTCCTTTTCAATTGGTACTAAGTATAAAGATAAAATATGGTGCGATGTTACTGTATGGATGCTTGTCACTTGCTATTGGGACGACCATGGGAGTTTGACAGGAAAAGTGATCATGATGGTTATCACAACGCCTACAGTTTCTTATGGAACGATGTACTTATAGTACTTGTACCCAGTAAAGAAATTGTAACTAAACCTTCAACTGGAGAGACTACCCATCTCTTGACAATGAAGAAGTTTAAAGAGGAGGTAGAAGAGTCTGAGATGTTTTATGTGTTGGTAAACAAAGAACAAAGTGTTGGAAATACCATCCGACCTGCAGCCCAACCAATGATTGAAGAATTTAAGGATGTTTTTCCTGCTGAGTTGCCTGATGAATTACCCCCACTTCGGGATATTCAACATTGTATTGATTTGATTCCTGGATCAAGTTTACCTAACAAAGCACATTACAGAATGAGCCCTATGGAGCATGGGGAGTTACGTCGACAAGTAGAAGATTTGCTTCAGAAAGGATTGGTTCGACAAAGTCTAAGTCCATGTGCAGTGCCAGCTTTGTTGATTCCAAAGAAAGATGGTACATGGAGGATGTGTGTTGATAGTCGCGCCATCAACAAAATCACGGTCAAATATCGCTTTCCCATTCTTAGTCTGGATGACTTGTTAGACCAGTTGAATGGAGCAAAGGTGTTTAACAAGCTAGACTTGAAGAGTGGATACCATCATATCAGAATTCGAGAAGGTGATGATTGGAAAACTGCTTTCAAGGCGCGGGAAGGATTATACGAGTGGCTAGTTATGCCTTTCGGTTTGACGAATGCACCCAGCACATTCATGCGTATCATAAACTAAGTACTCAGACCTTTTATCGGTACCTTTGTGGTTGTATATTTCGATGATATTCTTATTTATAGTGCTAACATGGATTTGCATATCCAACATCTTCGAGAAGTGCTTTCAGTTCTACGCAGGGAGAATATGTTTGCGGTCATTAAGAAGTGCTCATTCATGTCTGATCGAGTTCTATTTCTCGGTTATGTTGTGACAAAAGATGGGATCAAGGTAGATGAATCCAAGGTTGAAGTTGTGAGAAACTGGAAGACACCTACAACATTACATGAAGTAAGGAGTTTCCATGGTTTTGCTTCTTTCTACCGGAGTTTTATTCCCCACTTTAGCACCATTATGGCACCCATTACTGAATGCATGAAGGGAGGGAAGTTTTCATATCCTGAAGAAGCTGAAAAAGCCTTTGAAGCTATCAAGATAAAGCTGATTACTGCACCTCTGTTGGTGTTACCTGATTTCAGTAAGCCTTTTGAGTTGCATTGTGATGCATCAAAGGTAGGAATTGGGGTTGTTCTGAGTCAAGAAGGGCGTTCAGTAGCCTATTTCAGTGAGAAGTTGAATGGTGCTAAGTTCAACTACAGTACCTACGATGTGGAGTTTTATGCCATAGTTCAATCTTTGAAGCATTGGCGACATTATCTGATCCATAACGAGTTCATCATGTTTTCTGATCATGATTCTTTGAAGCACATCAACAGTCAGGAGAAGCTCTCTTCTAGACATGGCAAGTGGGCTGGTTATTTGCAAGAGTTCACTTTTGTCCTGAAACACAAGGCTGGATCGCAGAATCAAGTTGCTGATGCCTTAAGCCGAAGGAGTATGCTACTCAATACCATGAGAACTGAGGTATTAGATTTTGATTCATATTCGGATCATATTTTAACTGATCCAACCTTTGCGGAGATTGTGAATGATGTAGTTCAGGCAAAAGAAGTGACTACCTTATGCATGAAGGATTTCTCTTTAAAGGTAATCAGTTGTGCATTCCTGATTCTAGTCTCCGATTGAAGATTATTAAGGATTTACACAATGAAGGGCATATGGGCAGGGATAAGACATTTCACCTTGTCTCCAAGTCATATTACTGGCCAACAATGAGGCGTGAGATTACGAATTTCGTAGATAGATGTCGAATCTGTCAAGTTTCAAAAGGAAAGGCAACCAATGCAGGGTTGTATATGCCTTTGAAAGTGCCAACTCAACCCTGGAAGGATTTAAGTATGGATTTCGTGTTGGGTTTACTTCGAACCCAAAGGGGACATGATTCAATATATGTGGTGGTTGATCGTTTTTCCAAAATGGCGCCCTTTATTGCTTGCAAGAAGACTATTAATGCTATGAAAGTTGATGAACTGTTCTTTCGTGAAGTATATCGTTTGCATGGATTACTGAAGATACGAAATTAGGTTTAGATCATACCTTCACCAATTATCCGGTGTGAATCCGGTGATCTAAGAGATAATTAGACGTTGCTTTAATCTACTAATCTTCTCCTAGTGATTGAGTATACTGGATCGGGAATGTGGTACGAGTAATTTGCTTCAACTATCCATACTAACAGTAAAGTAAAGATAGATATTGTTTAGAGAAAGAGTCTAGTCTTATTTTCTCATTCATGAATTGCTTATCCTTACAGATGAGGCATGGCATGCCTTTTTATAGACGACGGGAATACAAGTTTAGGGGTGAATCGGTAAATACATCAGATAAATATCTTAGATCCGATAGTTTTGCCCGCATTCCCGCTTCTTGGATGACAGAACCTCGTGGTCTCTTAGCAGTTTATGTTATCACTCAATCGCCTTCAGCCGTATCAGGTTCTGTATCCGCTACCATTTGCGCCTATCTGGACTCTGGTACTTCGGTCTGATCCTCCTCCGAGTCGTTATGCAGGACCTGCAGTACCTCTCGTCCAGTCTCTGTTGCCTTCTGTGGTGGATGCTATATTTTGTCATCTACATATTTGCCCCCAGTTTTATTGAAAACTAGTCCGAGGACTGGTTTTGAATTAAACTTTTTGTTTTTAGCTATATTTGGACATTATTGTGTCTTAGCTTTTGTGGGTTCTGTAATATGATTCATATGTGAAACTTTGTTTGCTGGGGGGTACTGCGTACTCCTTCCCGAAAACATCTAGTGCAGGATGCACTCTTTATTCTTTTGGAGGGCAGGTTCTGCCTTATTTGTTATCTTTCCTGTAGAGGCTTTTTTTTTCTTTTGATAATCCCTTTATTGTATGTACCCTTTGAGATTTTATGTATATACCTACTCTCTATTAGGGAGAGATTTTTTTAGATTGCATGTTCTGCCATGTTTGTGAAAAGATTTTACAGATTCTGTCTTTATTACTTGCAGATACTGCATGACTTTTTGTATCCCTCTCTTTCTTGCATATCTTATTGTTTTCTTTCTAGTTTTATGTTCCCATATTTTCTTCCTTCTTCAAGATCAGGTAAAAACTTTCATCTTCTTTCTATCAAGAACACTGTCTATCACTCTTCAGATGGCCTCTAAATCTTATTGCTCTGTTCCGAAGGATAAGTATCCTACTCTTAAGAATGTCGATGTTTCCATCCGTCAAATCTATAATCATCAGGATATTCGTGAATTTTTTATGGATAAAGTGAAAATTGGTGAGTTTTTAATTTCTGAGTTTCAACTTTCTTATATGAAATTTCCTCTTCCTAGATTGATTCGTGAATTCCTTATGTATTTTGGGTTAGCTCCTAGTCAGATGACTAATTCTTTCTATGTAATGATGGATAATGCCATTTACTATAAAGAGATCAAACAATCTTCTAACAAATCTATTGAAGCCCTAGATATTTTTCTTAGATATGATGTCTATCAAGTTGATTCTCGGCGACCCTATTTGTTTTCGCTTCGTTGTAAAAGGGTTGAGTGGTCTCTCGGAATTGAATTTATAAGGCCTTATTATGATCAGGACAGTAGAAACTTGATGTTGAATATTGATCATGATATTCATATGAGACCCTTGATTATATCTGCTAATTGGGAATGTGGGTATCACCTTTCTGCAGCAGATCGTCGGTTACCATATCTTTTCAACATGCTTCCTTATAGGTGTAAGTTCCTTTCTTTTGATCGTATCAGTATGATATTCCTAATGAACCTTTCTATGACTGTAATTGCTTATTATGCTCGCTCTCTTTATTTGTTTAGGTATTCTTGATCCTCCTAATTCATCTACTATTGAAAGTTTCTATATGAAAATCGGTTCTCCTTCAATTTCTGATTCCAAAATTGAACAGATGGTCCAATCTATTAATTCCAAGCCTAGTAATCAGAACAGCATGTTTGATTTTGGTCATCATCGTCTCCAATGGGATAAAACTCCTTCTTTTGCAGAACTTTCTACTTTATATGCTACGCAGGTGATGACTAGGGGTACTACTTCTAAATGGAAATCCAAGGAGTTGAATGTTAGCCGTGATCAGTTTTGCGCTAATACCAGACTTTCTGTGCCTATGAAAAAACCTAAGTCTTCTTCTGCTAGAAGTACTCGGTCATCCCCTAGGTTTGCTGCTCCTGCTGAAGTAGTTAATGAACCTATTCCTAAAAACTCTTCCAATAATTTGGATCTAGAAAGGGTTTCTGAACCTCCTGCTAAGGCATCTAATTCTAGGAAGAAAGTTAAAGGGGATTTCTCCAGAAGTAATCATGATGCAATTGACAATACTAAAGTTTATCCGTGTCAGGGGATTGTTATTGCGGATGTTCTACAGCAGCTTCGTGATAATTTTAAGATTAATTCCGTAATCTTTCTTCTGTGTTTGGAAATCCTGAATTGGCGTATAAAGTTCTGTCGTCCATTGTCCGTCCTGAGGATGTTACTAGTCTGAATTCTTTAGATTTTCTTGTCTTCAAGATCTTTGGTGCAGACGCGGTGATGACTGTAATTTCCTAACCTTTTGTTTTCATTAATTTTATACAGTATCTATTATGATTATTGTACTAATTGTCTTTTTATGTAATCTCAGAGTATGGTTGCGCTGATGAATGGAATGCAAAGGGCTAAAAAGGCTGAGCTTCATTTCTGTGCTTCTAAAAATGAGATTGAGATGCTGAAAGTCTTTGCAATTGAATCCGCGTATCGTTCTCAGCTAAATGCATCATTCTTGAAAGAATTTGAGCAGTATCTCTAATTCTCGGCAATTATTAAAGGAAAAAGAAGAGGAAGTGAAGCTTCTTAAGACAACTAAATCTTTAATTGATTCTTCTATGAATGAAGTGAAAGAGCGTGCCGCAGTAATGATCAGGCTTCTATCTGAGTCTAACGTTTCTAAGACTATTCTTGAAAAGGAATCTATGTCTTTGAAGAAGGAATGCTCTATTCTGGAATCATCTAAT
Source organism: Papaver nudicaule (assembly GCA_023529015.1). Lineage (NCBI taxonomy): Eukaryota > Viridiplantae > Streptophyta > Magnoliopsida > Ranunculales > Papaveraceae > Papaver > Papaver nudicaule. The sequence goes on along the minus strand of JAJJMA010167287.1, from coordinate 6,429 downwards.
TCGGAATTAAAATCGAGTAATGATGCATTAGAAGGAGAACTTACTCGTTTGAAGTCGCAGCTCCACATCCTTTAATTTTCTTGGCACTTTCTTCTTTTGTTACTTTGTATCGTCTTGGAACATCTTTCTGTCTCCTTAGTATTTTTCCGGATGCTATACGTTTGTTTTATTTGCACCCGTTTTTTTTTTTTATGATTACAATTTATTTATATGTGTGTATATTTATTATATGGTTCTTGTCTTTCGTTTGCTTAATTTGAATTTTGGGTTTTTTACCTCTTCCCATTCGAGAACACAGCTATTTCTTAAATGGTGCGAACAGTCTTATTTCGAGATACCTGGCCAGGGTCTCTTTCTGTGCTGTTGTTTGAACTTCGGGTTTGAGCTTGTATTATATTTTGATCGGGGCAGCTCTTTACCAGGATCGGTCTTAGCTATTTAAGGATAGCGTTGGTCTGTGTTATATGACATCAGATTCTGCCATACAACATTTGGACCTGAGTAGACCATAATAGGGTTTGATTGTTCCCCTTAATGCCTCTTGATCTGAAAGACGTAGCTTAATAAAAAAAAATCTTTGAAGCAATTTTTTTTATAGATCATGTAAAATGATTTGTTGTTGTTTGCAGCATTTGTTCTTTAATTTTTATTTTTTTTTTGTCATTGTTCTATATGTTCTGCAGATTCTGCTGGTAAATTGGATCAGAGTCCGTTTAACAGGTTCTGTCTTGGTGAGACTTATTTTTCCAGATTCCTTGTATATATCATATGATTGATACGAGAAAGAAAAACATTATGAAGAAAGGACTGTTGCATAAGTATGCTTAAACAAATATCACGTGCTCTTAATCATGAGCTTTTCCTTAATTATCTAATGCTCTAATCTATGAGCTTTTCTTATATTTGAAACATTATATGCTCTAATATGAGCTTTTTATGATGCTCTGACATGAGCTTTGTCGTAACTTTTTGTCGTTGTTTCAGGTTGTGAACATCTCCCTTTAGCTCTTTTCTTCAGGTTCTGTAATCCCATATCTGCACTCGTTCTTCAGACTCTGACTTCATATTTGGTACGCTGATTCTTGTCTTGATGTTTCGTATTAATCCCCCTTAATTAATGCTAGTACTGCTAGTTCTTTTGAGACTGATTGATTTCCAGGTACTGTGCATGTTCCGTATCTTGTGTTGAACTTCAATTTCTGATGGTATGTTGATGGTACGACCTGTATCACGTGTAGCCAATTCCTTCCTAAGATTACATTGTAAGGTGATTTCGTGTTCAACACCAAAAATGTTACTAATGTCGTAATAGGTCCTGCTTTAACTGGCAAAGTCACTTCTCCCATTGGGTAGGTCCTTGATCCGTTGAAACCTATTATTGCTGAGGTATTTTCCTTAAGTGCTCCTTCTTTTGTGAGCTCCATCTGTTCTGCTGCTTGAAGATAGATAATATCGCATGTAGACCCTTGATCGATTAGGATTTTCCTGCAGTACCAGTTGTCAATTAATAACTCGATTACTAGTGCGTCAGAGTGTGGTATAGTTACTCCTGCCAAATCATGTTTGGTGAAAGTAATGTCGTTCCGTGGTAAGATCAGTTCTCTGCTTTTTGCATCAAGTATACATCCTGTAGAGTTTACTTCTTCTAACTTCCTCATTTATCTGATGTATCTATCCTTGTATTGTTTACAGGCATCGGATCAGAGTGGATCATATTTACGCATCCTTTGACAATCTTCTCTGGGCTTTTGCTTCCTGGGGGTGCTGTCCATGTGTTTAAAACAAATTCTTTGAGATATCCTTCCTTAATCTTTCTGTCAATAAATCTTCTTAAATTCCTGCAAAATTTGTATGATGACCATATGATCCGTGATATTCACAATAGGATTTCCCTCTCCCGATGTTCCTCATGGGTCTTGGTGGTTCATAATATGTTTAATCTTTAATACGCTTTAGTTTTTCCTCCAGGGATGTGTTTAACTTAATGAAAGTCTTTTCTTCTTCTCTCCATCTACTTTCAATATCTTCTTTATGGATTTTCTTCTGATCTGGTTGGTCCATTGGTGATTTTGGTGAATGTTCTCTCTTATCTCCAGAATTTGGTATTGTTGCGTAGATTTTGTGTTCAGGAAACATCTTCTTGTCTGACTTTGTTAGGCCGTTGTCTTGTTCTCTTCGCACAAATTTCCCAGCTTTTCCATAAATGTCATCCAGGGAATTCAACACAGAGCCTGAAAATGAGTCCCTTATCGGTCCTAGTAGTAGTGCCTTTTTGAATAGTACACATATCATCTTCTCATTTTCCTTCCCCACTGGTGCTGCCGCTGCTTTGAATCTACGCAGAAATTCTGTAAATGATTCGTCCGGTTGTTGTTGTACATCAAATAGTATCTCAAGGACATATGTCTGTTTGATATTGCATGAATAATTCTGTTTGAATTTGTCTCAAAGATCTTCATATGTTGTAATTGAATTTTCAGGTAGGCTGCTGAACCAATTTAGAGCGTCGTCTTGTAAGCTGCTTGGAAAGAAGCGAGCCATTATCAATGTGTTGTTAAAATACAATGCCATCATTTGTTCATAGTAAAATGTATGTTCATTCGGATCAGTATCTCCTTTGAATGTCCTGAAAGTTGGTAAATGGAATTTCTCTGGCAAGCTGCATTTCTTGACTATAATTGAGAATGGTCCATCATGAAATTTCCTAGTTGGATCAATTTTTGGCTTTGCAATTAATAGTCTCACTTTATCCTCCTGTTCTTGAAGCATTCTTATGATCTTTTCTTCAAACGTTTCTGGCTGTCTTGATGTTGTAGTTCTTGTTTCTAATTCTGTTGGTATATGGCTCATCATGTGTTGGTTTGCGATTGCATTTGAGTTGTTCCTCTGTGCTCCTTGGTAATTGTATCTGTCACTCCTATTTGACTGGTACATTCTTTCTGGTACTGATGTTGGTAATTCCAATGGAGATCTGAATCTCCCATCAAGTGAGTCTGTATTTGTATTTGGTACTGCATTTGCTGCTATTGATTGACCTGATTGTAGCATCTGCAATCTTCCTACTTTTTCAGTTAATGTAGAGATCGACTTCATCATGTCTCTAAACATGTCCGCTGGTAGCTCAATAACTGGTGACTGCGGTAGCATTGGTTCTTTCCCTGATCTTCTTGTGTATGGAATATCTGTAATGTCATCAATTTGGATTGTAGTTGGCTGAATAGCAGTCTCCGGCATGATTGTTGACGAAAGAGGGACAATCTCAGGAGCTGATGGTAATGTGTTACTCATCATTAATTGTTGTGTCGCAGGTTCTGATATTATCTTTGTTATGACAGGTTCTGTTGTTGAAGATACTTGTGGTGCTAAAGGTGCAATATTAGTTGGTTGAACAGTAGATGCAGGATCTGCTAGCATGACTTGTGGTTGTGTGTCAGTCCTTGTAGGTGTCCATGGTGGCATTCCCAGAGTGTGCACTGTTATTGTGTTCTGGTTATTGGATGCTTCCCCTTTCTCTGTAGTTGTTCGTTGTGGTGATGATATTGCTGATCTTGTCTGTACGCGCTTTGGAGCCATCTTTCTTATGAACTTCACCAATGAAAAATCAGATAATTAGTAATACTTAATGAAAATAATTTTTCTTTAATAAGATGAATCTAAGTCGTTATGAAAGTGAAATAATTATATTTGAGTTTAATTCAAGGAAATCTTGATGTTCTTCATATATCCTTTCGATTCTCGGATTCTCCTTATTTTGCTGTTGAAATCATTATTAGATCTGAAAAGGAATACTTGTATTCGAAATTTAGATTAGCGAAATTTAAGTAATGAAAATAATCTTTCTAGAATTCTCCTCATATTATCTAATCGAATATCAGTTATCTGTTGTATTATCTTTCAAATAGATCTAAATGAAATGCACAAGAAAATTAGTAATTAACATTTGATTCTACCAAGATATGCTTCGCTGTCTAACAATGAATAAATAACATTCTATAATATGTTTATTGAAGATTCTCTTAATAAGCATGATGAATAGGTCCCTATTTTCTAGATCTAAAGCATTTATATGTTCTATTTATAGTTTATGATGGGATGTCTGACAGTTGTAAATATTTTCATAATTTAACATCTATCTACTGAATCAAAACTTCTTATATGTATCTGGACGTACTTGAAACAGATTATGTGCTAAGTGCTTCAATAACTAACTCTTTAGATCTAATTTTTCATAATCCGATTTTCACTAAGTTTGAAATACATTTCTCTGTATTACCGAGTATGAATGTAATCTGAAGAAAATAGTCTAAATCTAAATGGAAATACGATTTAATTGTATCAAAATATGAATCATGCATTATATTTCGTAATCTAAACATGCAAAGGATAGAGTATATGCATTTTAAATCAATAATTTAATTTAATCGACTCTAAAATTAAAAATAATCTTATAATTTAAGAAAAACTTCCCTGAATTCAAATATTAGGATTCAAATATTGAAATAACAATCATTACCTCTTCGTGGACGAACTTGTTCTTACCTCTATATTATATTATTATATATTGTGAAGGTTTAGGACTTAAGTATATTTGTGCGATTTCGACACGCATCAGCGTCAAAGACTGGGATTTGGTCACCATTCTGAAAAAATCAAAAGATCTCGCAAGGAATGTTCTCGCGGAGGGAGCCGGTGATGAATCAGAGAAAGGTAAGGAACTTGAGATCGCTCAGGATGACGATCCAGAAGGGGGCGAAGAGCACGAAGGTGCCCGAGGTAACATTTTTTTTGCATATCTCTTCCTTTTAGGGAATGTTTTGTTCGGCGCTGTTGACCATGGGTTCGTCTTTGTGTGTGTTATAGGCGAGGACGATACTGAAGTACCTACTTCAAGTAAACAGAAAAAGAGGCGCTCTTCTTTTCATTTGTTTGTGAAGTTCTGGGCGCTGAAAGAGGTGGAAGGCAATTGGGAGCGTCCAGACTTTGGTGAGGATTCAGAAACGTTGCAGCTGGCCGCGTTCCTCCTATTCTGGTTAAGCCATGATATATTCGAGTTTAGTCCGGGGAATACCATTAAAGAAGAACTTATGCCGATGGCCGTCCTAATGGCGCGCGACATTTCTTTCCCCTGGGCTCCAATGTTCTTAGGCGGGCTTTATCACCACTTGGACTTGCTCGTGATTGACCTTCAGAGGGCCGCTAATGTTCATACCGTCGAGACTTTCGTCCCCACGAGCTTTCTCCAGATGTGGTCTTGTAAGCGCTTTCCAGGGTCCAGCCCGACAGTTCCGACACTTACCATTCAAGGTTACGAGGAACGGGTCAACGAGGATGGGGAAACTTATCAAGATCCCATGGTGTACACTTACCCTCGCGCTCGTCGTTACAAGAAAAAGTCGCCTAAGACTCTCGACAGCATTTCCAAGTATATGGACATCGGGTCCAAGTTTTGTTTTTCTCCGTACACTGATGGTCGTGTTGGGGCTACTCCCTATTCCTTTTACTCGACCGAGGGGGAAATCCTTGATTCGCGGAGGGTGGATCAGGCGAGCGAAGTAGACTTCGTCCTTTCAGTGACGTCTGGTCATCTTCCGGGTTTTTACGGGGGCTCGTTTCCATTGAAGCTTATAACTTTGATCGGGTAGTCCGCCAAGCAAGCTTTGATCAAGGGGTTCCTCTGATGAGTGCCGAACTCACACAAAAATATATTCCTTACTTTTCTAAACTAAATAATAGTATGGGATAAGCAGGTTCGTTCCTGAGGGAGAGAGATAAGTTGTGAATCTAATTTTCTGAATGAATGTATGCAAAGTTGGTGTTTATGCAATCAATGAGATGAGGATGGTTAAGGAGTCAATATCCACTATATTATATGAATCAAATTAATCATACGAGTGCAATCTTCTTCAAAATACGCTTATTAACAACCCTAGACAAGTTATAAGTTCAACTAGTGTATATGGACTCCAAAATAACTTTGCAGAATAAGTTCTCTACAAAATCTTAGCCAATTAGGCCACTTTGAATGAGTTCTCAAAGTGTAACGTAATTAACCGGTAAAATCTGTGAGTCGGGTTGATCCTAACCACATGTTCACAAGTTCGACATGTTAACTTAGGGTTATCATCTACACACTATTGTCCACGGAATCCCTCCGCAACGTTAATGTTTTGCTACTTGTGATTGAATCACCTCAACAATTACGGATTGAGGTTTCAAAATCTAGCATTATCATCACAAGCAAGTTGTATAATTGATCACTTAAACGACTCGCTAACAAATCATGGTCATAAGCACGGTAGAAGATAAACAATAACACAATAGTCAAAAGAAAGATATACTCGCATAAAAACTCAAATCAAAATAGTTTCAAAATCATCCCAAACCAAACAAGAAATTAGCTACGCATGGAGTTCATATTCTCAACAATAA
>JAJJMA010167281.1:0-10677 GCA_023529015.1 Papaver nudicaule | reverse complement strand
TCATTGGAACAAATGTAATTGTGGACCAAAAAACAATCGTCACTACAGGGGCATGTGGTGGTTCCTGCACGGCTACACTTTACAAGGTAGGCGTATATATATAAAGATCAAAACAAAGAATCTAACACAGTTTATATATATTGTTTTTTTCCTTTTGGTTGATGGCGATTCATTGCATTTCACAAGTTGGAACGTTGGCTCACTTGTTTGATACTGGCTAGATTTATAAGCAAAAGTCATTCCATTCTTTGCTGGTAGCTAGCTAGAGAGTCATGGTCTGTAGCATCACATATATATCCTAGCGTGCATGTCTTGCATCCTGCATAGTTATCATCACTTCAGAAGACTTCTCCCGATAGACGTGACTGGTGGGTTCTATGGTTTTTGTGTAAGGTTTACAATTTCCGGGGAGTCTTGTTTGCAAATTAATGTCTGAGCCATTGAATACTAATATTGTAGGCTAGTTTATGAAATATATCGAATACATAGGTTTCTAGTGTAGTATAATAACCTAGGTACATACTTTGAAAATGTTTTGACTCAGCGTCTTGAGTTCAGAAGCCAGATTCAGGGTTCAGCGTTCAAGGTTCGTCTCTTGGATTTACCTTAGTCATTTATTATTAAATTTCATCAAACGTGTGTGACATCACCAAAAGCTTGGACTTGCCGGTTCTAGTAAGCCACTTGTACTTAACTACATTGTGTTAGTGCACAATTATAGATCTCAAATCTAATCTTAAGATTCCTAAAGTCCTCTTTATAAACAAACTCCAAATTCTATACGCCAGCTTTAGTTTAGGTTCAAAGATGTCTCCCCTACCAATGACCAAGTAGTGTATCACTGTCTTCTACCTAATCTTTATGCGTTAAAAAGATAAATAGATTATCTGTTGGGATTAAGTAAACCCTTGGTGGTGGTGACAACCCCAAAAGGATAAATGACACACCAGAAGTAGCTAGCAGTGGTGGTCCAATTGGGGACCAAGGTGTGTTCGAGTTGGGAAGCTCTTGATGATGCAGATGCCTTTCTATGATAACCGTGAATATGTTTCCAGAAAATGTATATAATTGTACTTGGAGAATTTTTGGCCATGCTAAACAAAGGTTCTTTTAAGTCCATTTTTTTTTACATGTAAACCAACCCTCGTCAGATGTCTGACCAATTGGAATTCCAAGCTTCAAGGAGAGGTTATCGGACCAATGCTACGAAGAACCAGGTTGCTATACTTGCCAACCATGTGAAACAACTGGAGCTGTTGGGACACATTAAATGCACCTTCCTTTATTAGCTGTATTCTGTTTTGCTGTAATCATTTTAGTTTCTGTTCTGTCCTCTCTATTTTGTACACGTGTCTTGTTCTGTTAAATGTTGGTTGTACTCTGCACTCTTATATAAGTGATGTCTGTACTGTGTTGTCTGCGTGAGGAAATAATAGAAAAATATCTTGTGTTGAAAGTCTAAGATGGTATCAGACTTCTCGATCCTTCACCATTAAAAAAAACAAAACAAAAAGAAAGAGAAAACCAAAAGAAAGAAACCGAAGAAAAGAAGAAGAAGAAAACAAGAAGGAAACAGATCTGAGTTTAAGAAATCATGGTAAATCCTGTAACAAATCCCTCAATTCATACTCATATTCCTCTAAATTTCAAACCGCCATCAAAACTTACTTCGTCAAACTATGCGATCTGGAAATCAAGAATCGTTCCACTTCTAAAGAGTTATGATCTGTTTAAATTTCTTGATGGATCGTTTGTTTGTCCAATTAAATATCTCAAATCTCCTGTTGAATCAACATCAACATCTACTGAAGATGATTCTGCTTCTTCAGATTTTGTCCTTAATCCTGCGTTTATTGCTTGGCTCAATCAAGATCAAGCAATTCTTTCTTGGTTGCTGTCTGCTTTAGATGATGAGTGCAATGTTTCTGTTCTTGGATGTAAAACTTCTAACGATGTATGGAACACCTTGGAAAGTGATTATAATGCAGGAGTTCGTTCAAGATTCATGCAGTTGAAGTCAGATCTGCAGACTTTGAAGAAAGGTAGTGATACAATGGTTGTTTTCTTCAACAAATCGAGGTCTCTAGCACATCAACTTGCTCAGATTGACAGAAGAGTTCCAGATGAGGATCTTGTTTATCATATACTACATGGATTACCTCCTGAATATAATTCTTTCATTACTTCTATCAATACACAACAGTTGAAGAAATCAGATCCAATTACTTCTACAGACCTTCTTGGTCTACTACTTGCTGAAGAATCTCGAATGTTAAGTAACTCTGAGAATCCAGATTTCTCTACTGCTTCTGCTAATGTTGCTCATCAATCAAGTACATCTTATGATTCCAGAGGATATACTCCTAATATTTACAATCAGAACAATGATTGGAATTATGAGCCTAATTATGCAAGAGGAGTACCAAATTATCATCATAGAGGTTCCTTTAGAGCACCAAATAGAGGTAATACTCGTGGAAGATCTCAATTTCGTGGTGGATTTCGTGGTGGTGGACGTTTTGATCGTGGAGGAAGAACTAGCTCTAATTTTTACCCACCAAATCCATATTCATCTGCACCAAGATATGATTACTATATCAATTGTCAGTTGTGCAAGAAGGATGGTCACTCTGCTGTTGAATGTAGATACAGATATCATAGACCTTCATTTGATTTTACTGCTCAAGCTCATCATGCCTTTGCTGAAGAATATTATGATGATTATGATGATTCATGGTTTCCAGAACCTGAAGCTTATGCTATTTATCAAGGAGCATCTACATCACAAAGAAATTGGGTTCCAGACTCTGGTGCAACACATCATATTACTTCAGATCTCTCCAACCTTAACTTGCATTCTCCTTATGATGGTTCAGAGAAAGTCAGAGTTGGAAATGGTTCAGGTTTGCACATTGAACATATTGGCTCTGCTTCTTTAAATTCAGATAATATTGCCTTGACATTGTCTGATGTGTTGCATGTTCCTGCAATTACAAAGAATCTACTCTCTGTGCATAAGTTTACTAAAGATAATAATTGCTTCTTTGAGTTTTGGCCTTATCATTTCTTAGTTAAGGACATAGATACTAAGAAGGTTTTACTTAAAGGTGGCATGAAGAATGGTTTATATGATTTAATTCTGGATATTGATGCTCTTCAAGCTGCTCTAATTGCTGAGCATAGTTCACAACCTGATTGGCACTTTAGATTGGGACATCCTGCATGTAGGACTCTGAAACATGTTCTTACTTCAATAAACAGTTCTTTATCTGCACATCTAGAAAAGTCTGTTTGTCAAGATTGTCAGCTAGCAAAATCTCATGCTCTGCCATATCCAAATTTTTCTACAGCTGTGACTGCTCCATTAGATTTAATATATTCTGATGTCTGGGTATCAAGTGTATGTTCAGTAAATGGATATAGGTACTATGTTTCTTTCATTGATGCTTTCAGTAAGTTCACATGGTTATATCCCCTAGCATATAAGTATGAAGTGTTGAATTCTTTTGTCAAGTTCAAGGCTCTAGTTGAGAATCTTTTCAATAAAAGAATTAAGTCTTTTCAGTCAGATTGGGGTGGTGAATACAGAAATGTATCTAAATATTTGGAGTCCTGTGGTATTGTGCATAGAGTATCCTGTCCACATGCACATCAACAAAATGGTGCTGCAGAAAGAAAGCATAGGCATATTGTTGATACTGCTTTAGCCCTTTTGAATCATGCTTCCCTGCCACTCACATATTGGTCTTATGCTTGTGAAACAGCTAACTATATCATCAATAGACTTCCATCCAAAATTCTTCATGATAAATCACCTCTTGAAATTCTTTTTCATCAATCTCCTGACTATTCATTATTCAAGATATTTGGTTGTGCTTGTTTTCCCTGTCTCAGACCTTTCAATGCTCATAAGTTGCAAAATAGATCTGTAAAGTGTATATTCTTGGGGTATAGCCTAATGCATAAGGGTTATAGATGTCTCAATCCCATTACTAATAAAATCATAGTGTCAAGGAATGTCATCTTTGATGAGACAGAATTTCCATATTCTTTGTTATACATGTCTTCTTCTAATCCTCATCCTCAAACTTCAAGTACTTCAGTTATTCAATCATCTAGTATTCAAATTCCTAATGAACCTGAACAGGTTAATTCTGCACCACCAAATTCTACTGTACCTACTCATTCTGATATACCAATTATTCCTCCTTCATCCTCCACTCATGATATGGTTACTAGATCAAAGGCTGGTATAGTTAAGCCTAAAGTATATCATGTTCAGCTTGATTCAGATGAGACAGATTTGCTCACTCCAACTACTTATACACAAGCTTTAAAGGATCCAAGTTGGAGACCAGGAATGGTTGATGAAGTTAATGCCTTAATAGATAATGGTACTTGGGATTATGTTCCTTATGAGGGTCAACACTTAATTGGCTGTAAATGGGTGTTTAGAGTGAAGAATAAAGCTGATGGTTCACATGAGAGAAACAAATCAAGGCTAGTTGCTCAGGGTCATAAACAGATAGAAGGCATTGACTATCATGATACATTTAGCCCTGTGGTTAAGCCAACAACAATTAGGCTTATGCTGTCTATAGCTCTATATAAGGACTGGAATGTCAGACAATTAGATGTTAAGAATGCCTTTTTGCATGGTTTTCTCCATGAGGAGGTGTATATGAAGCAGCCACCAGGTTTCATCAATAAAGACTTTCCTGATCATGTTTGTAAACTTAAGAAATCTCTGTATGGGCTTAAACAAGCTCCAAGAGCTTGGTTTGAGAGGCTGAGTACTTTTCTGATCACTCAAGGGTTTAAGGGCTCAAAGACAGACACTTCATTGTTCTTTAAAATTACTGCTTCTGAGTGTCTTTATATTCTCATTTATGTTGATGATATACTTATTACTGGTAGTAGTAACACTTCAGTTCAACATCTTATTGACACTTTAAGTAAGGAGTTTGCTATTAAAGATCTTGGAAGATTGTCATTTTTTCTGGGCATAGAAGCAACATACGATTCTTTTGGATTACACTTAAGTCAGAAACAGTATGTTAAGAATTTGTTGAAGAAGACTAAAATGGATATAGCTAAACCAGTATCTACTCCTATGGTTGTTTCTTCTGCTGATGTTTGTGCTTCTTCTAGTTCTGCTTTCACTGATGTTACATTATACAGAAGTACAGTTGGTGCATTACAGTATGCTACTATTACAAGACCTGACATTTCTTTTGCTGTCAATAAGGCCTGTCAGAAGATGCAAGCTCCTACAGAGGATGATTGGGTTGCAGTCAAGAGAATTTTAAGGTATTTGAATGGTACTATTGATAAAGGTTTACAGTTCAGAAAACCCACTGCTTTGCATATCCAAGTTTATTGTGATGCTGATTGGGCTAGTGACAGTGTTGACAGGAGGTCTACTAGTGGAATGGCTTTATTTTTGGGTCCAAACTTGATTTCATGGTGTTCCAGAAAACAAAAGAGTGTTTCCAGATCTAGTACTGAGTCAGAATATAGGGCAATGGCAGATGCTACTTCTGAAGTGTTATGGCTACAAAGTCTTCTCTCTGAACTGTGTTTTTCTACTTCTTCTCCTCCTGTTTTGTGGTGTGATAATATGGATGCAACACATCTTACTAAGAACCCAATATTTCATTACAAGATGAAGCATATTGAGATAGCTTTCCATTTTGTTAGAGAGTTAGTTGCCGACAAGAAGCTTATTGTCAGGTACATATGTACTGAAGATCAGAGGGCAGATATACTGACAAAGCCTTTATCAACAAGGAGATTTTGTATTCTCAGGAACAAGCTCAATGTCTTCAGCTCTGCTCAGACTATGAGCTCGCGGGGGGGGTGTTGGGATACATTAAATGCACCTTCCTTTATTAGTTGTATTCTGTTTTGCTGTAATCATTTTAGTTTCTGTTTTGTCCTCTCTATTTTGGACACGTGTCTTGTTCTGTTAAATGTCGGTTGTTCTCTGCACTCTTATATAAGTGTTGTCTGTACTGTGTTGTCTGCGTGAGGAAATAATAGAAAAATATCTTGTGTTGAAAGTCTAAGAGGAGCAGAGGATGGAATCGCATTCTAAGGTTTTTATGCCCTCAGGATGTTGCAGTCCAGTTGCTTGTGATTTCTTTAGATAGCTAGGAAAAGAACAATAAAAAGATCTCCCGTCCCGGTGCAAGTGGAATTCGAAATGTCATTCAAATTTCCATGTACATTTACCAAATGTCTGACCAACTCAACTGTTGGACTCTAACAAAAGAACTAGAAATACATGCATTTTATTGGTCTAAAAATACATGTTAAAATACGAAATTTTATGTCATTACTCAAGCAAGAGTCATGTTGCATTCATCCGTGACTATAGATTTTGAGATTCGTGAACATTATAAAGCAGTGCCCGGCTAGTTTCACAAAAAAAACTTTGCACATGACACATTATAGTTTGCGGCTCTATATAGAGTTAACACAGGTCAAACTAATGCAGCAAAGGTAGTTAGACTTAGAGGGGTACCTTGTCAATGGGTCATGGCCTTTTGGGTTAATGTTCTAGTTTGGACTATGGCTATTCTTCCTGGGCTTGAATAGACAAGATAGAAAGAACAACTTTGTGTCATTTCATTTCAACGGAAATTGAACCATTCTATTCTAGACTTCTAGTAACAAATAAGAACCTAATTAAATTTGGCCCCATAAGAGAGTATTTGGCCCCATGAAATTTTAAACCTATCCTTTAGAGGTGGTTATGGGACAACTAAAAATTGGCGAAAATACCCAAGTGCCCCCACAATAACTTCTCTAATTAAACCCAAACTTAAACCAAAATTTCATTTTCATAAATCTGCCGATTCTCTTCCTCTTCCTCTTCTTCTTCTACTTCATTTTCATTTTATTTTCAAAACCAAAACATCGTCGATTAATCGACGATTTCCAAAAAAAAAAATTACGATTTATTCTATAAAACGCGATGGAACGAAAGAAGAACAAAGGACCGAATCCTAGAGAGTTCAAAGATTCAGGAATCGATATAGACAAAGTTTACGAAATTTCTTCGTCGACGTCGATTACGAAGAGAGCGAGTACAGAAGAATTACAAGCTCTTAAAGAGAAGCAGAAGAAGAAGAAGAAGAGCCCACCCGTGGTGACGAGAATGAGGTATTGCATTTGAAATTTGGTTAATTTTTCACTCCAATTTGATGATTTTCAACCCGACAGTTCGCAACTGTCACCCAGAATCGTTGTATGTTAGTGTAATTATTCAACGATTACTCAACCTGTTCATCTTCTGAAACTGCAACGAAGAACAATCGTTGTATGTTTTTGTTACCGTAAAAAGATTATTGTAAGTCGTTCTATATTCAATTGAACATAAACCGATTAGTTTTCCCTCTAAAATTTAGAAATTAGCCTTTTCGAATTCCATGGAACAATCGTTACAATTTCGCATGAATAATCAACGAAAGAATTATGCCATAATCGTTTCATCTTTTATTTTCCGTAAGCCGATATCAGGTGTTATTCGTTATATATATTGTCTTACTTACGCCGATTGACAAAATTTTTCAGGCTAAAAACTCCCAAAGTTTCTTAGCCTTAATCGTTGATTGTTTCCATGTGAATAAACCGACTGGTTTGAGGCAGAATTTAATCGTTTAATGTTCATAAACATGTTCACCGTTTATTTTTTCCTTTCACAATCGTTTAATGTTGGTTTTGTGAGCCGATTAATGTAGTAGACAAATCTTGATTTTCCTGTGACTCCAATCGTTGTTTATAAACACTTAATAAAGCCGATTGATATAAATACGAATATATTATCGGTTTATATTTTCACAAATGTTCAATGTTTTGTTTCCTTATGTTTATAATCGGTTTATCTTTGATGTTATTTGAATCGATTGTTGTCTGTGTAACTGTTAATTTGTTTCTTTTTTTCAGTTGTAGGGAAAACATGAAATCCAACACACCACCGGCTGAGGTTAAGGAGGTTGTGAAGAAGAAGAGAGCGGATCCTGTTGCAGGTCCTGCCACCACACAAGTTAGATTGGCTCCCCGTCGAGAGGGTGGTGCACCTTTGAGTGTGGCCAGTCGTAAAGCTGCTGCTAGACAGCTTGATGTCGATCAACCCAACTCTGAAACAACAGCACCTGCAATTGAAGAAACACAAGAAGAATATCCAACTGATGCAGCTGATGTTCAACAACCAGCGGGTCAAGAATTGGTTGTCTTGGAGGCGGGGGAAGAGCCCGAGAATGAAGCACCTGAACAACCAGTACAACCGCTTCAAATTGTACAGCCCCAACAACCAATACAACAAGAGAGTGGACAACAGGGAGCTCAACAAGAGGGTGGACAACAGGGGACTGAAGAAAAGAAGGATAAGAAACAAATGAGGAGTTACATGCCAACCGAAGAGCAGATGTTTCCCGACGAGGAGCTCCGTGCGCCTTTGGATAATATGGACGTCTTATGGGGCTGTGTGGGTACTTGGGCCAATATCGTCTACAGAACCATTGTAAATATCTCATTTAGTTCTATTTTTCTTCGTTTATTCATCCAACATAACTCCATTTAATGTAAACATATCAATGTTTTGTAGGACCACGAGGATGCAATACGTCTTCTCAAGCACTAATCAGCGTCGGGAAAGATGGGAAAATGGCCCTTGGAACGGGTAGGTGCACGCCCTAAGGATCCTGAAGCATTGGAGAAGTGGTTAGCAAGCGGTGAAGCCCCTCAAGTGGTCGAGATCGTCAAGAACTCAGGGTTGTATCCTGCCATTGCCAGTACTTCCACCATTGGATATGACAGACCACTTGTTTCTGCCTTCGTTGAGAGGTATTATGGGGAGACAGATACTATGCACTTCCATTTTGGCGAGAAGACCATCACTCCGGATGATGCTCATGAGATTACAGGTCTAAACATTGAAGGCAAATCAGTTAGGAGCATCGGCTTTACCAAGGACATGGACTTCCTCAAGGACGTGGAAGACGCCCCCACCGTCTCCGCATTCGACAAGGACCTTCATTGAAAGCTTATCTATGCTTTTACCGAAGCCAAATTGGGTTGGGACAAGACAAAGACAGATGCAGAGATGTGGTCTGGAAAACAAAGGTCGAAGACATTCCAATTGAAATCTCTGAGGGACCAATTCATGGGGACTCTACGGCTGGATGAGGAGGGCAAGTTGGATCCCAAACGGGTCACTGCGACAGCCACTGCGTACATTCTCTACATCTTGGGAAGTGTCATATTCCCCGACACATCTGGTTCTCGGGTGAATGCCACCTATGTGCAGTTTTTGGCTGACTTGGATAGGTTGAATGGGATCTCATGGGGCACTACTTGTCTTGCATTCTTGTTGAATGAGATGAGAAAAGCTTCTAGGGCGAAGAAGGATCAAATTGGGGGCAGTATGCCTTTACGTCAGGTAATCAATGTACCTTAATTTGTCGTTATCCAAAGAGTATAGTATACTTAGTATCTTATACTCCCATGCTTCACTTGTAGGCGTTCATATATTTGCACTTCCCAGAGTTTGCCAAAAGGGCGCAGCAGAACCCTGATTGAAAAGAGGAAGACTATCTAGGGAGCAAATACATGTACAATGGCAAGCCCTTAGGACAAGATCAAACTTTGATTTAGATTAGGACTCGATTGGACAACTTGCCTGTCGAGAAAGTTGTCTTCGATCCTTACATTAAAAGGAGGGAAGAAGGTCTATCTGTTCGTAGCTGCATACAAAGGTACTTTGGACCTCTACAATTCGACAAGAGTGGATCGTCAATGTGGCGGTGTACAAAAAAAACAACCGAAGAGGCGCTCGGATTGGGTGGATTTGATACGGAGGAATGCATGTCCTATTATGGTTCAATTCAAATTGTGCACAAACCTCCTTGTACATCCACTGATTGGGACAACAGAGCTCAGCATTTGGTTGCCTTTTATGCTCCTATGTTTCCGAACGATTGGGTCTACCCTGGATATATGAAGTGGTTGAAGAGGACTTCCCATCCTCATGTCATACGCCCTGATAATAGAAAGTCCATTGTTGATCCAAAAGAAGCCGTCAATTTATATGTAAGTATTCGCTTATGTCCTATTAAATTTAATCATTATATATATGTACTTAGTGTATGTTGTATGATTGAAAACAGAGACCTCGAGTCGGCAAAATGATCATGGAGTTCCAGACAGAGATTGTGAAAGGTCAGATAGATAAGAGGGTTGAGAGGATCTTGAAGAAAGCTCTCGACCAATTGTTGAACCTGGAGAATAAAAGACGAGGAGATCTGTTTGGAAAATCTCAAGAACCACCACCGGAGAAGGCAAAGCGCAAGACAAGGGGGGATGAAGCCACAACAAGCGCTGCTCATGAGGATGCACAAGAACCACGACCTAAACGAGGTCGTGGTGGTGGAAGAGGTGGTGATGGTGGAAGAGGTAGTGGTGGTGGTGAGGCTACACAAGACGCACCACCAGCTAAAAAGGCTCGAGGTGCTAGTACCAGTGCTCGTGGAGGTCGCGGTGGTGGAAGAGGTCGTGGTCGTGGTTAAACTCATAATAGTTTGAAAACACTTGTTTACCTTTGGTTATGTTGACTTAAAACTCTTTAGTTATGTTGTTTTAACTTTGGTTGTGTCGACTTTAAACTTCCTTGGT